>CAMZMU010000055.1:30993940-31283354 GCA_947311845.1 Poa pratensis
AGAGTTTTTAAGTTTTTGAAATCATATAGAGAGTAAAAATAAGTTTTGAGAGGTTTTGTTAATTGTCAACGAATCAGAAAATGGAAAGTACAATATGACCCCTGCCAACCAGACTTTTAAGAGCGGCTCCCATGAAGGACGTTATTTCTACCAGCAAGGCAGATCATCCCTCTTCTCTTTTGTTTACACATGCAGATATTTCACTGTTTGTCATTGCTTGACTGATAAATCAGGGCAAAAATGTGAAGAGAATTAAGCGGTTAAAGTTGTAATTAATTGGGACTGGGCACCCCATTTGCCAGCTCTTTTTGCAAAATTAATGGATAAGCGGATGTATATGCCGCTAGTCCGGTGGTAAAGTCTGTTTGACAGTTGACATAAAGACATCCACCCCGTCCTCATGAGCTTGGTAAACATTGACACAAAATAAGTAATAATTTTTGAATAGTTTAAAGGTAGCACATGAAAAATTTACTTGGAATGGCAAGGAAATACCACATATAGGTAGTTATGGTGGACACAGATGGCATGGATTTTGGCTCAAGGTTTTGGATGCACGAGAAGCATTCCCTCTCAGTACAGAGTTTAGGCTAGCAAGGTTATTTGAAGCAAACACAGGATATCAACCGACACAGCAAGACTTATATGAAAACATATTGCAAGCATTATAAGACTCTACACTGTCTTCCTTGTTAACCAAACCCTTTTACTAGAAAATATCTAGACCTTAGAGATACCAATCATGCAAACCAAATTTCAACGAGCTTTACGGTAGTTCTTCATTAATAGGTTTTAACTACATGATACAAAAGCTTAAACATGAACTACTTGATAACTCAAAACAATTGACAAGTATCAAATTATCCAATACAGTGATCTACAAGAATATGTAAGCTTTTTCCATTATACCATCTACCACATGCAACATTTTCTGTTCCAACCAAACACCAATCAATTTATTTCAACATAAACTCTCCAAACAATTATAAGTGAAGCAAGAGAGTACTTTCTTTAAAAGAACTAACAGCTCTGAATAAGAGATGCATGCAAAACAGGAGCTAAAAGCATAGCAATAGCTAGATAAGAATACTCAACAAGTATAAGTGAAGAATAGGAGTATTCATATGAAAAAGCGGAGCGTGTCTCTCTCCCAATCAAGAATGCTGGGTCCAATCAAGTTGACCATAAGAAAAATAAAATACTGAAAATAAAAGCACACAGACGCTCCAAGTAAAGCACATATGATGTGAAAGAATTAAAATATAGTTTCACTAGAGATGACCTGATAAGTTGCTGATGAAGAAGGGGATGCCTTGGGCATCCCCAAGCTTAGACGCTTGAGTCTTCTTGAAATATGCTGGGGTGATCCATGGGAGCATCCCCAAGCTTAAGCTCTTCACTCTTCTTGATCACATTATATCATCCTTCTCTCTTGACCCTTGAAAACTTCCGCCACACCAAACTCAAGTAATTCTCATTAGAGGGTTAGTGCACAATCAAAAACTCACATGTTCTATAAGGACACAAACATGACCGTTACTTTTAACATTAACTACTGCCACTGATGTTATGTGAAGCTCTTCACCCTAAAAAAGAATTCCACTCAACACTAGTAAAAGAGAGAATGCGAAAAATAAAAGACAGAATCTGTCTAAACAGAACAGTCCGTAAAGACGAATTTTTTCGGGCACTTACGTTGCTCAGATCGAAAAACTTTAAACTAACGAAAGATGCGTACATATCTGAGGATCACGCAAAAAATTTGCAGATTTAAATAATTTTTCTGTGATTTTACAGAAGTAAAACGGTGAACAGCAGAAATCTGTTCCTGCGCAGAAATCCAAATCTAGCATCATCTTCCTATTAGAGGCAATACTTGGCACAACAATGCGATAAAATAAAGATACAAAGGAATTGTTACAGAAGTAAACAACTCCTTGACTCAAAAAGAAAAGAAAAATTGCAGAAATAAAATAATGGGTTGTCTCCCATAAGCGCTTTTCTTTAACGCCTTTCAGCTAGGCGCAGAAAGTAAGAATCAAGTGTTTCCAAGTGATGAAGCATCAACAGAATAATTTGCTCTAACAATAGAATCAAAAGGTAACTTCATCTTCTTTCTAGGGAAGTGTTCCATACCTTTCTTGAGTGGGAATTGATATTTAATATTCCCCTCTCTCATATCAATAATAGCACCAACAGTTCTAAGAAAAGGTCTTCCCAAAACAATAGGACAAGAAGCATTGCATTCAATATCCAAAACAACAAAATCAACGGGGACAAGGTTATTGTTAACCATTATAAAAACATCATCAACTCTCCCCAAAGGTTCTTTATAGTATTATCAGCAAGGTGAACATCCAAATAACAGTGTTCCAAAGGTGCTAAATCAAGCATATCATAAGTTTCTTAGGCATAACAGAAATACTAGCACCAAGATCACATAAAGCATTGCAATCAAAATCATTCACCTTCATTTAATGATGGGCTCCCAACCATCTTCTAACTTCCTAGGGATAGAAGCTTCATGTTTTAATTTCTCTTCCCTAACTTGCATGAGAGCATTAGTAATATGTTTAGTAAAAGCCATGTTTATAGCACTAGCATTAGGACTTCTAGCTAGCTTTTGCAAGAACTTAATTACTTCAGAAATATTGCAACCATCAAAATCAAATCATTATTATCAAAGTAATGGGACCATTGTCTCCCACATCTCGAAAAATTTCAGCACTTTTATCAGGAACAGTTTCAGTGTTTTCAGGCAATTTTAAACGTTTTGCAACAGAAGTAGAGACATTGCCAACACCAATTACTTTACCATTGATAGTAGGAGGTTTGTTAACACTTGATTTCAGCATTTTCAGTAGTAGTAATAGTATAAACTCTAGCAATACTATTCTTTTTAGCAATTTCATCCTCTCTTGCCCACCTAGCATGTAAATCAGCTAACATCCTCACATTATTATCAATTTTAACTTGTATAGCATTGAGAGTTTTGCTCTCTTTAACATCATGAGGCATAGTTTTAATTTTTAACAAATCAACATCAAGAGCAAGACTATCAACTTTAGAGGCAAGAACATCAATTTTCCCAAACTTTTCCTCAACAGATTTATTGAAAGCAGTTTGTGTACTAATAAAATCCTTAAGCATGACTTCAAGATCAGAGGGTACACTCTTATTATTGTTGTAGGAATTACCATAAGAATTAACATAACCATTGCCACTATTAAAAGGATAGGGCTTATAATTGTTATTACCAAAATTATTCCTATAAGCATTGTTGTTGAAGTTATTATTTTTAATGAAGTTCACATCAACATGCTCTTCTTGAGCAACCAAAGAAGCTAAAGGAACATTATTTGGATCAACATGCATTTTTCCATTTGTAAGCATAGACATAATAGTATCAATCTTATCACTCAAGGAAGAGATTTCTTCAACAGAATTTACCTTCTTACCTTGTGGAGCTCTTTCGGTGTGCCATTCAGAATAATTTATCATCATATCATCAAGAAGCTTTGTTGCAGCACCCAAAGTGATGGACATAAAGGTACCTCCAGAGGCCGAATCCAATAGGTTTCTTGAAGAAAAATTTAGTCCTGCATAAAAGGTTTGGATGATCATCCAAGCAGTCAGTCCATGGGTGGGACAATTCTTTACCAATGATTTCATTCTCTCCCAAGCTTGAGCAACATGCTCATTATCAAATTGTTTGAAATTCATAATGCTACTTCTCAAAGATATAATCTTAGCAGGAGGATAATATTTTCCTATGAAAGCATCTTTGCATTTAGTCCATGAATCAATACTATTTCTAGTCAAAGATAGCAACCATTCTTTAGCACGTCCTCTCAAAGAGAAAGGAAAAAGTTTCAGTTTAATAATATCACCATCTATCCTTATACTTTTGCATCTCACAAAGTTCAACAAAATTATTAAGGTGAGCAGCAGCATCATCAGTACTAACACCAGAGAATTGCTCTTTCATAACAAGATTTAAAAGTGCAGGTTTAATTTCATAGAATTCTGCGTTAGAAGCAGGTGGAGCAATAGGTGTACTAATGAAATCATTGTTGTTCGTGCTAGTGAAATCACACAACTTAGTGTTCTCAGGGGTACTCATTTTAGCAAATTAAAAAAAAACAGAAAGATAACAACTTGAAAATAAAAGTAACTAATTTTTTTGTGTTTTTGATAAATAAAGCAAACAAGACTAAATAAAAATAAACTAAGCAAGACAATAACAAAGTAAAGAGATTGGAAGCGTGAAACTCCCCTTGCAGAAATCCTCTTGCTCCCCGGCAACGGCGCCAGAAAAGAGCTTGATGACGTGGACACGTTCGTTGGGAGACCCCAAGAGGAAGGTATGAAGCAGTGTAGCAGCAGTTTCCCTCAGTATGAAACCAAGGTTTAATCGAACCAGTAGGAGCAAGAAATCACTTCTGAAGGTTGTCAGTGGCGCGCTGACGTGGAACCTGCACACAACACAATCAAACTACTTTGCCCCAACGAAACAGTGAGGTTGTCAATCTCACCGGCTTGCTGAAAACAAAGGATTAAACGTATGGTGTGGAAAACAGTAGTAAATTGCAGAGAATGAAAAGGAACAATGTTTGCAGTTGGTTGTATTATCAGTGTAAAAGAATGGACCGGGGTCCACAGTTCACTAGTGGTGTCTCTCCATAAAAGATAACTAACATGCTGGGTGAACAAATTACAGCTGGGCAATTGACAAAATATTGAGCGCATGACAATGCATATATATGACATGATGATTACTATGATATTCATGTGGGCATTACGACTAATAGATCCACCGCCAGATTGTCCATCATGAGTTCCCGTTGGTATTAAGTTGCAAGCAACGGATAATTGCATTAAGTAATGTGCGTAATGTAAACAAATGCATTAGACCTAACGGCACCCTTAAGCTAAGCATCGGTTATTTTATCCCTAGTGGCAACAGCACATCCACAATCTTAGAAGTTGTTGTCACTCTCCCAGATTACCGGAGGCATGAACCCACTATCTAGCATAAATACTCACTCTTGGAGTTACAAGCATCTACTTGGCCAAAGCATCTACTAGTAACGGAAAGCATGCAAGATCATAAATAACATATAAGATAGATTGATAATCAACTTGACATAGTATTCAATATTCATCGGATCCCAGCAAACACAACATGTAGCATTACAATAAGATGATCTTGATCATGATAGGCAGCTCACAAGATCTAAACATGATAGCATAAAGTGGAGAGACAACCATCTAGCTACTGCCATGGACCCGTAGTCCAAGGATGAACTACTCACGCATCACTCCGGAGGCAGGCATGGTGATGTAGAGCCCTCCGGTGATGATTCCCCTCTCCGGCAGGGTGCCGGGAAGAGCTTCTGAACCCCCCGAGCTAGGGTTGACGGCGGCGGCGTCTCTGGAACTTTTCGTGGATAATGGCGGGTATTTAGGGTTTTCGCGTCGGGAGGAATAAATAGGCGAAAGGGCGGCGCTGGAGAGCCGTGGGGCCCACACCACCCACGGCGCGGCAGGGGGGCCCGCGCGCCCATGGTGTGGCTGCCTCGTGGCTCCCCTCCGTCTCTCCTTTGGACTCCGTGTTCGTGTTGGAAAAATAGGAGGTTCTGTCCAAGTTTCGTCCAATTCCGAGAATATTTCCAGACTAGCTTTTCTGGAATACAAAAACAGCAGAAAACAGGAACTGGCACTGTGGCATCTTGTTAATAGGTTAGTCCAGAAAATGCATAAAAATGCTATGAAGTGTATATAAAACATGTAACAATTGGTATAATATCAACATGGAACATCAGAAATTATAGATACGTTTGAGACGTTATCACATGTCCTTTCAGGACTGTCGCTTTGTACATAAGCAGAGGACCTCTTACTGAAGCTCACAATCTCGCAAAGTAGTGGAAAATCATTTTGACTCCGAGTTTCAGTGTCCCACCATTTTATAAATTTCAAAAAAATCTGAAAAAATCGGCATCTTTTAACGATGTATACTACAAGCGTTCAATATTACAATGCAAACTTTTTTTGTATTATAGGCTACACAAAAATGACAAAAGTGAAACTTTGAAACTATACATTGTTTACTATACCTGTATATTATTTGTCATTTTTGTGTAGCTCAAAAGGCAAAGTATTTGACATTGAGATTTTGCATGTTTTTAATATATATCATTGAGAACATGCATGATTTTGTTTTAAGATTTTTTAAAATTAAATATGTTTTTCAATTTTTAAAAATAATGAGATCACTTAATCTTTGGAGCATGAAATCTCCACTCGCAAAGTATGCTCTTTCTTTAGGAGTTGGCCGCCACCTATGACTTGGTAACCGTATGATCTATTATTGTACCTCTAAACATTATGTATGTTGAATAAAATAGCGAGTTTTTGTGCTCTCGAGCACGAGTGATCTTAGAAAATTTGACAAAATATTTACGAGTTTTAATTTTTCTAAAAATTATCCCGGATGTAGCCAATGGTTCTACGATCGTGCAAAAATAAATTTCAATACTTTGTATTCTAAGATACACAAAAAGACAAAATTGTGGATCTGAGTATGCATATTTCAAATCTCTAAATTTATCTGATTTGTCATTTTGTGTAGGTCAGAAGACAAAGTATTTTAAGTTGATATTTTGCAGTTTGTGAAACTATCATTGCTACATCCGTGATTTCTTATATTTTTTTATACTCGTAAATATTCTTTGAATTATTTCAATGACAGGATCGAGCACAAAACACTTTCGGTTTTCCCCTAAAAAAACCACACACAAAAAACCCAAAGAAGCTCTGTCATCTTGCTGCCGCCGCGGCGACCTCCACAGCACCCTGCAAAAGCCACCAAATCGTCGCCGCGGCCCGCGCGCGCTGGTGGCCGCATCTCCTTCCTCCGGCGCCTCCCGGCGGTAACTCCCTAACCGCTTCGCCATCTGCACGAATCATCTCCCAGACCCTAGTTGCAGGGCGCCGCACTCGCGCTCCGGCCGCCTTTTCCCGAGCATCGTTTCTTGCCCTTCTGCCCCCTTTTGCTAATTTCGGATGCGAAAGCTGCGGCTAAGCTCCGGCTGGCGTCCGGCGGTCGGCGCGTCATCCGGTCGTCGATGGGTGTCAGCTCCGACGGTGGAGGTTGCTGTCGAGGAATCGACGTGTCGATCTCTAGGCTCCCCATCGCACAGTGCAGAACTTTCCGTCGCTTGCCCAGTTGCCCCTCATGGATGTCGCCATTGAGGAATCGGTTCTCATGTGACGCCGAATCGATCAAGGCAAGAAGCGAGATGGCTAAGAACCGCGGGATCTTTATTTTCCACTACTGGAATGAAAATGATCGCACACACACTTAAGATAGTGTTTGATTGAACTCCTCATGTTCTATGTATGTGAAGGACTCGGTTGCTTGTGGTTCTGCTGTAGAATGACAACATATGTAGTGTCCGCCAAGTGATACAGCTTGTACACATGGTCCTGGTTATGCATCATTGAAATTAGGAAACTGTTTGATTGATTTGGTTATCTCAGACAATAGTCTCACCTCACAAGTTAGATTTAGATGTTTTGAACCAACTGAAGATGTGCATTGCTAGTTAATTTTATTTACCATCAATACATAAAAAGTATAAACGGAAACAAATAACTTCTTCAGTTTTTCTATGAAGATTTTGAATCTGAGCGGATAATGAGGCAAATCGACGCACATGTAGGCCAGAAGCTGACAAGAGATACCAACTAAGGTTGTGTAACATACATGCAAAACAAAATCAAGAAAGCATCTCCTTTTGGAGGACGAATGGACCATACATGATATAGACATAAACACCCTTTTGGAGCTACTGGCACAAATCTAGTTCATGCTGAGCTACACGTATGCTAGTTTTTTTACTAGGAATGTGCATACGTCGATGCTATAAAGGGATTCTGACAGCTTTGGTTGCATGGATAACCTTGATACGTGGAAGCAGATTTATGTGATGTCACAGAGATATCTAAATTTTCCGTTCGATGTTTTTGTTTGCTCATTTTATTTGTAAAAGACATCATAGGAAAGTCAAATTCTTTCTAAAATGTGACAGTTTTAGAAGTTGCTTTGCTTCAAAATGTTTGAATCTCCATATAGCTTTTGTCTGGAGACCTGTACTGCACTTGCCTATCTATATGCTGGATAAAACATCAAATTAGCAAGTTATGTTTGACTTTAAGCTATATGTACACCAAATGATGTACTCCCTCCGTTCACAATTATAAGATGTTTGAGTTTTTTTCTTAAACGGATGTATCTAGACGTGTTTCAGTTTGTAGGTTCACTCATTTTTATCCGTATATGTCCACATTGAAATATCTAAAACTTCTTATAATTGTGAACGGAGGGAGCATAACGTAACCCAACATAAAAAACAAGAATGATATGATGAATGATAGAGCCATAAGTACTATTTTCTTTGCTCATAGGTAAGGGCATACATGATATGCAAGCAGCTGTAGCACCTAAATGGGTTTTTTTTTTCCTCGGAGAAGTAGTCACCTGGTTTATGTCTTTGGACCATATTTAGCTGTAAATGTACTGTTAAAACTAACTTTTAATGAGCTATGCATGTTAATATAACTGAGAGCACAACCCTCGATGTGGTTTACAAAAAAGAGGTGTGTGATGAGGTAGTAACTATGCCATGAGCACTGAGCATGGCGAACCATGGTCTTGTAGGATGAAAAATATTGCCACAAGAATGTCCTCTGCGCAAAGGGAAAGGGATGTGTCTGTAGGAATGGATAGTGAGACCGTGCTTTGGGATCTTCCCAGACCTTCCTGTGGTGAGGATTTGCAAAAAATCGAGTGGCATATAGGAAATTTATCCTTTTGTATATGGAAGCGTCATTCAGGGAAGGTGCTGACTGCGTAGCTTGCAGGTAGACAATATTTGCATTCCATTAATTTACTTTCATGGCAATGAGAGTTTGCTTTTTTCCTGAGCTACCCCCCGTATACTCTTTCTGGTTATTTCGATTTCTTTTATCCATTTCCGATACTTATCAAGTTGTGATGTTGAATAGGGTTGAAGAGCAATCATAGGATCAATCATTGAATGAATCTATTTTACTCCTTTTGAGAAAAGTTGTCGGTTTTGCCAGGTGGTCCAGTGTGCCGATAGAGTTTTGTTCTATACCAATTGGAAGGAACTATTGCGATTTGTTTCTTTGTCCAACTTTTCTTCGGCTGAAGCTCAAAGTAAGCATCTCATGGACCTGTTCTAATTCTCCATCGTTCTCTCAAATTTTATCACAACAATATGTTTGAACTTTGAGGGGCACAAAAAGATATTTGTCCTATCTTCTCTGCTTTGTCTGATAACAATACGACCTCCCACAGTTTGTCACATATTTTTTCCTGACCGAATTACTTTTCACCTAAAGGTGACATGATCCTAACGTAAAGCAGTTAACCATTAGCTGAACAAGATACTGATGTAAGTTAATCACATTTTCATATTTTTTAGGGGAATCAGATTTTGTGTCAGTTGGCTTGTCCTACGGTATTAGTTTAACTCCAGTTTAATGTTGATAGACACAGAATGTTAACACTGCTTGGTTTGTCTTGACTGTCTGTTTTTCTTATGTTTAGGGAGTTAGGAAAAGCTGCTATCTAGACTTGTCTCATGTCGTGTGGTAGGCTACTTGGTTGGTAGCAGATGGAAGTTCAGAGTGCTGTGTCTGTTGTTACTTGTGCGGTTTATCAATTATAGGAACCAGCTTAATTGAATTGTAGAATTATCCCATGCTTGATTAATTTCCTTTTGCTGATGCTTCTTTTTTCATCTGATAGCAGAACAAAACTACTTGCACTTGGGACTTCTCCACTTGTTGGCATGTGTGTTGTTATATCTTCTTCTGACTTCTTGGCAATCCAACAGGAGGAAAATTTCGCATTTGAGGATGCAAGATCGTTTGAAATCCCAATTTTAATCAAATGTGTTTACTGCATGTAGAGGAACACCAAAACCAATATGGTATCAAGGCTGTGTGGATATGCCATGTTTGCTGGGACGATCGTCGATATACCATGAAACAGGGTAAATTTTCGTTGCTTTGAGACTGTCAGACTGTCGTAGTGATAAACCAATCTGGAGATGGTTCAAATTCAAACCCCTAATGGTTTCTCCACACTTACTTTTCTTGAACCATTGCACATCTCATAAAGAGCTACAGCCTACAGAGAATCCGCATATATTCATGTCACTCTCCAAAATATGGATAGCTTTTGCACACCGTGGCAACCAAATCACCTACGCATGCAAGATGCTAACCTTTGCTATCCAGAGGTTAATATCTGCAGTCGCTTATGTGTGGTAGGAAATAGTAACAGCCTCCTCGGCTATATAAATGCATCTTAGGTTCACCTTCCTATATCCGTAGCTCCACAAGTTATATGTGCATTGTGAAGCTTGCTCTAACCTGTACGAACTTCACTTTGCCACTTATCACTCGTCCATTCATATAAATGGATTATTCTAATTTGCGGCGACAAGCTGCATCTATGAAAAAGGGCCTCTTTGATCAGGCATGCAGCCAATTCTCTGATGTTTTCTCTCTCAATTATATATCTTAAATTTGCTGGGAGCTTTCAACCATTTTGACTTATGTTTATGTAGGAAGCCTCCCATGTTTTATCCCATTGCCAGTATTCTACTTTTTTCATTTTTTTTGGATAAATCACATGCTGATTTAGGAGGTAACATTTTAATGACAGGGTCACCTTGATGAGCAATTTCGTCTGGTGGAGGACTTGCAGGATGAAGCTAGTCCTAATTTTGTGGAAGAAGTTGCTGTGTTGTTTTTCAAAGATTCAGGCAGGCTGATATCAAACCTTGAGCAAGCTTTGTAAGTAACAAGCATCGGGATAAGAGCTCCCTTTACTGAATGAACAAATATATATTTAGACCATGCAAGCTGTAATGTTACACTTGACTAATTAAGATCTGAAAGCACTGCAGAGATAAGTACCCCAGAGATTTCAACAGGTGGGATGCATACATGCAGCAACTGAAAGGAAGCTGTTCCAGGTAGTTCCGCAATTGCCACTAGATATCTTTGTTCTGTTGCCTATGAGGCATGTTGTGCGAAAGTTTCAGCATCATAGGCCTTTAGCTTCATTGTTTGGCATACCATGAGAACCACACGACTTTGAGTCTAGGCATGTAGGGAAGTTGACACACCCTTTCTGGAACCGTATTTGATGTTCTTCAAGTCCAGGCTAAGCACTCTTGGTTCCTGTGAAATACCTCGGTTGAATGCCTTCCTGCTGAAAGGTCACATGTGAATGTAATATAAGTTAGTTCAAGGCTCAAGGAGGTATTGCGGAAGACTCATTTCTCTTTACTCGGATAAGTGACCGCTAATTGTGCATGTCGTGCCAACTAAAATTGAGTGTATATAGCCATCAGCATATTGCAAAATCCTCGTTTCCAAGTTCATTTTGCATGATATACAAGAAAGCATGCGTGTGTACTGTTATGTTTTTTGTAGTTATAAATTTGATCTAGCATTGACGTTGACAACTTGATGCAGCATCGGTGCTTCTAGGATGAAGAATGAATGCATGTCATTCAGAGATAACTGCGGGCAAGCAAATGTTGAAGGGTCCGTCTCTCACCCACTCCATATCGATGCCTAGTTCTTTTATTTATAGACTTTTTTCTCTAATTTTCTAGAATATTTCTTGTCTTGCCAATTTAAGAACTCCACGCCGCCACTTCTCAGACATTTGGCATTGTTGTATACCAAAACGTGCCATGAACTGGCTGTAATATCTCCTGAGGTGGGAACAGCTGTTATTTACGCTCTGCTACATTTTGGTATGCAGTTGCATGATGTGTCTCCAGAAGCTGAAGAGGGAGCATGCTACCTTGAGGCAGAAACTAGAATCCTATTTCCAGGTAACATTCAGGCACCACCGTGTCATGACAAAGATCATCCCTTTCCTGTATCTCCGCGTGTGTTGATGGATGTGGTTTACCATGCAGCTGCTGCGGCAAGCTGGTCCTGCTGGAAGAGCCACTAGACCTGTCATGTAAGTAGTGGAGGCGCACTAATTATGAAGAAAGTACTCTGGAAATAGGATCCAGCCCCCTACGACATGCTGGTCCTCTGAGAGCCGGAACAACAAATCAACAATACATATGATGTGCCACCATCGGATATTATACTCATTTATAAGTATAGAGCATAAAAATAAGAAGAGATGACTCGATGAGAAGCCTGCTGTGCTGTAATAAGTGCATATATGAACATGGAACATGGAATCCGTTTTTCCTGTTCTAATAAAGATGCAGTTTATCAAGCTCTTGCTCTCTGCAAACCTTTCCGTGTTGTGGATGTGCGGCGTTTACCGTTTGTATATGATCCATCTCTGCCTGAGTATGGACTATGCTGAGTCGTGTTTTCTAGAGGAAATACGCGAAGCCATTTCAGATCTCATTCATGTTGAGAACACAACTAAACTGTAAGCACAGAGCAGCCGATGCTAGAAAAAAAAACCCGGCATCCACCACAAGCAGCAAACAAACTCCAATCGCCGATTAACTTTTGACTACCGCAACTAAAACATGTCCCGGTGATGGGACAAAGGCGACGTATATCGAACATCAACTTGGCCGCCAATCTGTCTCCAAAAGCCTGGACAATGACACCGAGACAATCATCCTGCACGTCAAGAAAGACGAAATTCCATTCCCACATTTTTATCTCTGCAAGAATACGCCATAAAAGGACTATCATTTTCGTAGATAGAAATTGCCGACGGCCGGTCCAAATGTCCAACAAGGGCTCATAGTGAGTACAAGAACAAAGAAAAGGATAAAAACATCATCGGTGGTGTTCTCACCTACACACGCTGCTTGATTCCGCCTACGCAAGGGGACTTCTCTCCGAGTGCAACCTCGTTGATGCCCTTCAGGCCTCGCCTTTTTCCGTTGCTCCACCTCGGCCTTTACCTTCTCCATGATCCGGCCGGGCCATCAAGACCGAGGCACCATTGAAGGTCACATCATTGTAGCACGTCTATGTGCACCACATGACCAAGAAAATCACTACATCTCTATACTTCACAAATCCGTGAGCCTCTCGTCTGTCGAGAGCATACACTCCGGTGATTGACACTCTAGAAGAAGATTGTGCCATACCTCTCACGCAATCGGGCATCCCAAGAACATGTGCGCAAGAGTCTTTGGTTCCTGATCACAGAGCGGGGCAGCAGGGCAGCTGTTCTGGTCCATGTTGCACCAACATGTCCATCGCCTATTTTCTTTTGCTACAAGCCAGACGAAAAACTTGAAGCTAGGGACCTCCGGATCTGCTCCCCCATCGGGTCTACCATCATAGCAAAAAAAAAGCCATGGTAGGCCAAACGTGTCGAGTATGCACCATCTCTATCCCATCCCCCATGGGCAAGGATTAGCTGAATTTGCCAAACGCAAAGTCATGTAACTTTGAGTCACTAACACGTGAGGCCCCCTTGTGTGGGATCCGCATGTTAGTGAGTTAAAGTTAGGGGCACAAAGTTAGCAAATCTCAACCGCACCCCGACACAAGTGAGCATCTCACTAGGTGAGTTCTAACGTCATTATGATATCCCAGAAAGTAAAGAAGTCCCTCATCGCTAGCTCATCGAGGCCGCCTCAGGTCCCTAGTCCCGTGACAACCGCGGGTCTTGGCCGACGTGCGCTCTTTAAGAATCTAGATGTCACCAAGGGGTGAAAATACGCTCTAAAACAATTACGGATTTGCCTTGAATAAATGCGGAAATCAATTACTCGGATAATTTTCGAACACAGATCCTAAATATGTTAGGCTCAACTAATTGCACCACCAACTTAACCTAAACAAGATGAACATATAATGGAAACTAGCAAGCCCAAGATATATAACGCTCAACGACACAAGTGCTCAACAAATATGTTAAAGCAACGTATAAGAAGGTAAACAACTAAGAACGAAGAATATCAGTGAAAGAACTCAGATATAGAGATAATCGAGGAATAGAGATGAAGATTTAGTTGATGATTCCTTGGCAAGGAAGCTAATCGTCACTAGAGATGTGGGGATACCACTGAACGCCATAAAGGCTCACATTTTCTCCTGTGACTAGCTTCTTCGTACACTCCAGGAATGGCAAACTCCACAACCACTTCACAATCACCAGGAAGGAGAAGCTCATGCCTCTTCACAATCTCCATGAAGAGGTCATCGGGGCAATGACCACTAAGTCGTTTAGGACGTGAGGGCCTACAAGAGTAAGAAGCTCATGGGCTATCGCTCAGACAAATCGATGCGGACATGTCAAGTCGATGCAACAAATACAAAGTAAGAACACAAGTATGCTCATGTCCATCTCAATCAAATTCCACACAAAGCAACAAAAGCTATGGGGAGATAGGAGAAGAGGAACAACGGAGAAGGTCAACAAATGACTCCTAGATCCAGATCTAGATCAACAAACTTCCCTTCACTTAGATGGGATATTTGGGTCGTACGTAGGAGGAAAGAGTTCAAAATAATGGGGAAATTTCTGATCCGGAAGCAAAAAAAAAAAACTAGCTGTTATAGTGGCTGGGGAAGGGGGCTCGGTAGTTCGGGCACTTTGGCCGTGGAAAGTTGGGCTAGATCCCAACAACCTCGCTGACTGAGGACAAACATGCAAAAAATGCCCGGACAAGTGGTCGGACAGACATGCCTTTGTCAAGGCAAACCAGAGACCACCCGAACATTTCTAGCCCAACAGTCCGCATAGTCCAACCACTCGGGGCCAGACAGTCTGGCCCAAGCAATAGCCAGGCAAAACTCACAACACCATGAAAGCAACAACTTGGTTTTTTTCAAGCAAACAACAAGCTCTAGCTCCTCACATGTAGAAACACAAAATATCAACTAAAAAGGATGATGCCAAATAGGTTTAATCTCTCTACAAACAATGAGATCAAGATACTCCCTCAAAAACCCCTCTTGATAATACGTTTATCAAACCTATAAACATGGTCTCCCACTAAACACATTGAGGCCGATAAAACTAGGAAAACCTAGAAAAATGATACCTTAGGCTTTCACATTCCACTTGAGCTCGATGACGACGTTCATGATTGTGTCAAGTTGGAATTTATTGTTGATCGTGCTAGCTATGTGAGACTCACACATGGCTCCCCCATATAACACTATGGAAAGTCTCACTTAGCCACATCTTTACATGTCCATTATCCCCAAATGGATGGCAAAGTTTTAAGAATTTTATATACTTGATATGCTTATCTTGAACTTGCTCTTATTAACCTTGATGACCATTTCCTCTTGATGTCATAATATCATGGGCTATAAAAAACTTCCTTTTTTGCAAGCCCATGTGTGGCACCTAACCCATATAAAATAACAAACACATAGTTCATGGGTTAGTTCACAAAGCGTAATTCACAGTTGCTTACCATACCACTTGATCACTTGATCCCACACGATACATCATTTACGCTTGTGTGTTGATCTTATCGGATACAATCCTTTGATTTCATATTGATCAACCTTATAATTGCTTTTCTCTCCATCTTGATTGTATCTTGAAGGAACTAATGAACTCTTGACTTGATCTTCAGTACTTAAGACTTACTCGTCAAAGATTCAACTTCCGTGATCGTTCTTGGATTTCACGGGGAACATCACAATTATCTTCACTCCAGAACCTTTGCTCTATCACACTCTCTTGAGATACATAATGCATTATTCACTCGGGTAATGCTTTCCATGGCTCAACTCACGATCTCACCATAACCTTTTCTTGAATCCATATCTTGAATTATTCAGTGTATTTATTCTCTCAAGATCTTGATTCTCGATGGCTTAAGTCATAAGCCCAGACATGACTACCGTGACTTCCTCTAGCGAACTATATCTTGTTCATTACTCTATCTTTGAATGAACTTAATTTTGATTGTATCGGGATCAAACATATAGGCTGTACCACATGTTTGCTAGGCTCACCCTATGTATCCGCATAGGATAAAATTTGTAAAAAGAGGAGTACAATTGTAAAAGCCTATTTACCCCCTCTAGGTTACCATCTCTATCCTTTAACTCCCCGACGCGCTACCTCAAATTTCACACATGCGCATCTAATGGTAAACATGTGACCTATCCCTAAGCATATATCATGATGTGGGTTGTCCTGATCTTCAATGATTAATTTGGGGCGAAAACGATAAAGAACACAAAAGAACAAAAATGAGGAAACATGATGACACAAATCGAGGGGGATACATGAGAGGTAGCCTTGGATCACAACCACAAACCTACCTTGCTCTTGATTAAATGTTTTCCTCACCAGTGGGCAAACTGGACCAATACAAACCCAAAGGAGAGATTGGCGAGCACACGGTAGAATCTTGTGGAGGAGAGACCATGATGGTAGAATCACATGGGAGAGGCCAACCACGGTAGAATCTTGACACAAGTGAAACTTTGCACAGAGGGGCTTGGATACAACTCAAAAGAGGTTTCTAGTGAGAGGTCTAGGGTAAATACACAAGGATCATACGAGCTCATGCTCATTCTAACCCCCAACCTAGTGTGGAGGGGTCCTATTTATAGTCTTAGCACAGAAGGGTAAGGAGTAGGTGGGATACAAGGGCATCAACCCAAAATTGGACACACGCATGACGGTAGCACCGGCCTGGCAGGTGGTACTACCACTGGTGGCGGTAGTGCCGCTCAGTACAGGCCCTATACCACTAGATATGATCTGAGGTCCATTTTTGGCGGTAGTAGTGGCGGCACTAGTGGTAGTAGTACCGCTCCTGGAGAATGTACAATAGTGATGTGGTAGTTCCGCACGTCGCAGGGCGGTAGTACCGTTGGCTGGGGTCGGTAGTACCGCTCCTGGAGATTCTACTCCCCTCTTCTTCCATTGTGTTCCTTTCTTGACGATCTTTCTCTTCATCTTCGGCGTCCTTTTGGGGGTCGATGTAGGGCTCGTACCTAGTACACACATCACATTGGCTTGAGGTAGTGAGGTATCCATCGAATCATCGAAATCATAGGAGGAAAGGAACGAGTTCACCTTATCGTGTATCGCTCGATCTTGCTAGTGCTCGCGTCATTGGGCCAACGAGGGTACTTGGTGTGGCGGTGTCCTTAAGCCACCCCATATGATGGTATGGCGATAGGTAATGACGTGAAAGCACACGTTCGTTGGGAGACCCCAAGAGGAACGTATGAAGCAGTGCAGCAGCAAGTTTTCCCTCAGTAAGATACCAATGTTATCAATCCAGTAGGAGTAAGAAATCACTTCTGAAGGTTGTCAGTGGCGCGCTGACGTGGAACCTGCACACAACACAATCAAACTACTTTGCCCCAACGAAACAGTGAGGTTGTCAATCTCACCGGCTTGCTGAAAACAAAGGATTAAACGTATGGTGTGGAAAATAGTGTTTAATTGCAGAGAATGAAAAGGAACAATGATTGCAGTTGGTTGTATTATCAGTGTAAAAGAATGGACCGGGGTCCACAGTTCACTAGTGTGTCTCTCCATAAAAGATAACTAACATGCTGGGTGAACAAATTACAGCTGGGCAATTGATAAAATATTGAGCGCATAACAATGCATATATATGACAAGATGACTACTATGATATTCAATTGGGCATTACAACATGATACATAGACCGTTATCCAACAGCATCTATGACTAATAATCCACCTTCAGGTTAACATCCGTGTTCCCCGTTGTATTAAGTTGCAAGCAACAGATTATTGCATTAAGTAAAGTGCGTAATGTAAACAATACAAATATCCTAGACAAAGCATTGTTGTTTTACCCCTAGTGGCAACAGCACATCCACAACCTTAGAAGTTGCTGTCACTCTCCCAGATTACTGGAGACTGAACCCACTATCTAGCATAAATACTCCCTCTTGGAGTTAAAGCATCTACTTGGCCAAACATCTACTAGTAACGGAGAGCATGCAAGATCATAAATAACATATAAGATAGATTGATAATCAACTTGACATAGTATTCAATATTCATCGGATCCCAGCAAACACAACATGTAGCATTACAATAATATGATCTTGATCATGATAGGCAGCTCACAAGATCTAAACATGATAGCACAAGGAGGAGAGACAACCATCTAGCTACTGCTATGGACCCGTAGTCCAAGGATGAACTACGCATCACTCCGGAGGCAGGCATGGCGATGTAGAGCCCTCCGGTGATGATTCCCCTCTCGGCAGGGTGCCGGGAAGAGCTTTGAACCCTCCCGAGCTAGGGTTGACGACGGCGGCGTCTCTGGAACTTTTCGTGGATAATGGCTCGGGTATTTAGGGTTTTCGTGTGGGGATTATATAGGCGAAAGGGCGGCGGCTGGAGGACCCGAGGGGGCCACACCACCCACGGCACGGCAGGAGGTGGGCCGCGCCGCCCCATGGTGTGGCTGCCTCCTAGGTCGTCTCCGTCTCTCCTTTGGACTCCGTGTACGTGTTGGAAAAATAGGAGGTCTGTCCAAGTTTCGTCCAATTCCGAGAATATTTCCAGATAGCTTTTCTGGAATACAAAAACAGCAGAAAACAGGAACTGGCACTGTGGCATCTTGTTAATAGGTTAGTCCCAGAAAATGCATAAAAATGCTATGAAGTGTATATAAAACATGTAACAATTGGTATAATATCAACATGGAACATCAGAAATTATAGATACGTTTGAGACGTATCAAGCATCCCCAAGCTTAGTTCTACTCGTCCTCGAGTAGGTAAAACGATAAAAACAAAATAATTTCTGAGGTGACATGCTACCATCATAATCTTGATCAAATAGTATTGTAAAGCACATGTTATGAATGAAGTGATCCAGGTCAATGGTCTATAGTTTGCTACAATAGATAATGAGCAAACAACTGAATCATATAAGCAAAAACTTTTCATGAATAGTACTTTCGAGACAAGCATCAAAAGTTTTGCATAAGAGTTAACTCATAAAGCAATAGATTCTAAGTAAAAGGTATTTAACCAACACAAAGGAAGATTTAAGCTTCAGCAATTGCTTTCAACTTTCAACATATATCTCATGGATATTTGTCAACACAAAGCAATATAATAAGTACAATATACTAGCATATAAAAATTGTTGCACCAAAGTTGACACTAGTGTTTGCTTCTGAGATAGAAAGAAGTAGGAAACTGACTCAACATAAAAGTAAAAGAAAGGCCCTTCGCAGAGGGAAGCAGGGATTAAATCATGTGCTAGAGCTTTTTAAGTTTTTGAAATCATATAGAGAGTAAAAATAAGTTTTGGAGGTGTTTGTTAATTGTCAACGAATCAGAAAATGGAAAGTACAATATGACCCCTGCCAACCAGACTTTTAAGAGCGGCTCCCATGAAGGACGTTATTTCTACCAGCAAGGCAGATCATCCCTCTTTCTCTTTTGTTTACACATGCAGATATTTCACTGTGTCATTGCTTGTCTGATAAATCAGGGCAAAAATGTGAAGAGAATTAAGCGGTTAAAGTTGTAATTAATTGGGACTGGGCACCCCATTTGCCAGCTCTTTTTGCAAAATTAATGGATAAGCGGATGTATATGCCCTAGTCCGGTGGTAAAGTCTGTTTGACAGTGACATAAAGACATCCACCCCGTCCTCATGAGCTTGGTAAACATTGACACAAAAAGGAATAATAAGTTTTGAATAGTTTAAAGGTAGCACATGAAAAATTTACTTGGAGTGGCAAGGAAATACCACATATAGGTAGTTATGGTGGACACAAATGGCATGGATTTTGGCTCAAGGTTTTGGATGCACGAGAAGCATTCCCTCTCAGTACAGATTTAGGCTAGCAAGGTTATTTGAAGCAAACACAGGATATCAACCGTACAACAAGACTCATATGAAAACATATTGCAAGCATTATAAGACTCTATACTGTCTTCCTTGTTAACCAAACCCTTTTACTAGAAAATATCTAGACCTTAGAGATACCAATCATACAAACCAAATTTCAACAAGCTTTACGGTATTTCTCACTAATAGGTTTTAACCACATGATACAAAAGCTTAAACATGAACTACTTGATAACTCAAAACAATTGACAAGTATCAAATTATCCAAGACAGTGATCTACAAGAATATGTAAGCTTTTTCATTATACCATCTACCACATGCAGCATTTTCTGTTCCAACCAAACACCAATCAATTTATTTCAACACAAACTCTCCAAACAATTATAATGAAGCAAAGAGTACTTTTCTAAAAGAACTAACAGCTCTGAAAAGAGATGCATGAAAAACAGGAGCTAAAAGCATAGCAGTAGCTAGACAAGAATACTCAACAAGTATAAGTGAAGAATAGGAGTATTCAATGAAAAAGCGGAGCGTGTCTCTCTCCCAAACAAGATTGCTAGGATCCAACAAGTTGATCTCAGAAATAAATAAAAGCACACAGACGCTCCAAGTAAAGCACATATGATGTGAAAGAATTAAAATATAGTTTCACTAGAGATGACCTGATAAGTTGCTGATGAAGAAGGGGATGCCTTGGGCATCCCCAAGCTTAGACGCTTGAGTCTTCTTGAAATATGCTGGGGTGATCCATGGGAGCATCCCCAAGCTTAAGCTCTTCACTCTTCTTGATCACATTATATCATCCTCTCTCTTGACCCTTGAAAACTTCCGCCACACCAAACTCAGATAATTCTCATTAGAGGGTTAGTGCACAATCAAAAACTCACATGTTCTATAAGGACACAAACATAATTACTTTTAAACATTAGCTACTGCCACTGATGTTATGTGAAGCTCTTCCACCCAAAAAAGAATTCCACTCAACACTAGTAAAAGAGAGAATGCAAAATAAAAGACAGAATCTGTCTAAAACAGAACAGTCCGTAAAGACGAATTTTTTCGAGGCACTTACGTTGCTCAATCGAAAAACTCAAAACTAACGAAAGATGCGTACATATCTGAGGATCACGCACAAAAATTTCAGATTTAAATAATTTTTCTGTGATTTTACAGAAGCAACGGTGAACAGCAGAAATCTGTTCCTGCGCAGAAATCCAAATCTAGCATCATCTTCCTATTAGAGGCTACTTGGCACAACAATGCGAAAATAAAGATACAAAGGAATTGTTACAGAAGTAAACAACCTTGACTCAAAAACTGAAAACAAAAGATAATGGGTTGCCTCCCAAAAGCGCTTTCTTTAATGCCTTTTAGCTAGGCTTGAAGATTTTAATGATGCTCTCATAAGAATAAGAGTTGAAAAACAAAGAGAGCATCAAGAGGCAAATATCAAACACATTTAAGTCTAACCCACTTCCTATGCAAAGGAATCTTGTAACAAAATAAATTATTGAAGCATAAAGCAACTAGCATAGAAAGATGAAACAAACTTCAAAACTTTCAACATAAAGAGAGGTTTTAGTGACTTGAAAACTTTTACAACCATATTTTCCTCTCTCATAATAACTTTCAGTAGCATCATGAACAAACTCAACAATATAACTATCACATAAAGCATGCTTTTCATGATCTACAAACACATAATTTTTATTAAGCTAAAAAACAGTGGGGTCATTAAACCCACTTTTGACAATAGTAGTATAACAAATATCATTAGGCAATATAGGACCATCATCAAGAGCATTATCATATAAACATTAGGGAGCACATTTTTACTTTCTGCAATTTCCTTTTCTTGAGTCAAGGGGTTGTTACTTCAAATTTATCAAAAGGAGATATTTCAATAGAATCATGACATTCAACAATATAGCATTTTCCTCCTTAGGTAGGCATGGAGGGTAATCATATAATGTAAGAGTTAAAGAGTTACTATCATTAGAAGGTAGATCCTCCTTTTGATCATCACTCTCTTCCTCTTTTTCATCAAATGAGCTTTCAGTTTCAGCAGTTTCTTCTCCCACAGGTTCCTGAAAGGTAGCAAGTTGTTCTGGAGAATAAGTTTTCTCAAGAAATTCAGTGATATAAGGATTATCATTGTAATATTCAAGGCAATAACCAAGTATAGCAAAATTTCAGATTTATAAGGAGAATCATCATCGTGAATATAACCAGCAATTTCATAGGCACCTTTAAAAACAAAAATTCTTCAGTTTGTTCAAGATTACCAAAGTCATAGTTTCCTTTAGCATAAGCAGCCAAGGTTTCATTATCATTATAATCACATTGGAAAGGGAGGTGTTTATGCCTTCTACAACATAATGATTCATTAAAGCAGTAGGATTCATCATAAGTAGAGCACAAGTTCTTAGCAAAATAATTCAATTACTTATTTGTTCCATAAATGTTTCCCTTTTTGAGAGCGGTATTCCTTATAATAATTTTGTTGTTCCTCGTGAACCCACTTAGCCAATAATTTTGTTCAAAGAGAGAACCATTGATAGCAAGTAAACAACTAGACATAATAACAAACCGAAATAAACTAGATGCAAGAAACTAATTTTTTTGTGTTTTTGATAAATAAAGCAAACAAGACAAATAAAAATAAACTAAGCAAGACAAAAACAAAGTAAAGAGATTGGAAGCGTGAGACTCCCCTTGCAGAAATCCTCTTACTCCCCGGCAACGGCGCCAGAAAATATTGCTTGATGACGTGAAAGCACACGTTCGTTGGGAGACCCCAAGAGGAAGGTATGAAGCAGTGCAGCAGCAAGTTTTCCCTCAGTAAGATACCAAGGTTATCAATCCAGTAGGAGTAAGAAATCACTTCTGAAGGTTGTCAGTGGCGCGCTGACGTGGAACCTGCACACAACACAATCAAACTACTTTGCCCCAACGAAACAGTGAGGTTGTCAATCTCACCGGCTTGCTGAAAACAAAGGATTAAACGTATGGTGTGGAAAATAGTGTTTAATTGCAGAGAATGAAAAGGAACAATGATTGCAGTTGGTTGTATTATCAGTGTAAAAGAATGGACCGGGGTCCACAGTTCACTAGTGGTGTCTCTCCATAAAAGATAACTAACATGCTGGGTGAACAAATTACAGCTGGGCAATTGATAAAATATTGAGCGCATAACAATGCATATATATGACAAGATGACTACTATGATATTCAATTGGGCATTACAACATGATACATAGACCGTTATCCAACACATCTATGACTAATAATCCACCTTCAGGTTGACATCCGTGTTCCCCGTTGGTATTAAGTTGCAAGCAACAGATTATTGCATTAAGTAAAGTGCGTAATGTAAACAATACAATTATCCTTAGACAAAGCATTGCTGTTTTACCCCTAGTGGCAACAGCACATCCACAACCTTAGAAGTTGCTGTCACTCTCCCAGATTACTGGAGACTGAACCCACTATCTAGCATAAATACTCCCTCTTGGAGTTAAAAGCATCTACTTGGCCAAAGCATCTACTAGTAACGGAGAGCATGCAAGATCATAAATAACATATAAGATAGATTGATAATCAACTTGACATAGTATTCAATATTCATCGGATCCCAGCAAACACAACATGTAGCATTACAATAAATGATCTTGATCATGATAGGCAGCTCACAAGATCTAAACATGATAGCACAAGTGGAGATACAACCATCTAGCTACTGCTATGGACCCGTAGTCCAAGGATGAACTACTCACGCATCACTCCGGAGGCAGGCATGGCGATGTAGAGCCCTCCGGTGATGATTCCCCTCTCCGGCAGGGTGCCGGGAAGAGCTTCTGAACCCTCCCGAGCTAGGGTTGACGACGGCGGCGTCTCTAGAACTTTTCGTGGATAATGGCTCGGGTATTTAGGGTTTTCGTGTGGGGGATTATATAGGCGAAAGGGCGGCGGCTGGAGGCACCCGAGGGGGCCACACCACCACGGCGCGGCAGGAGGTGGGCCCGCGCCGCCCCATGGTGTGGCTGCCTCCTAGGTCGTCTCCGTCTCTCCTTTGGACTCCGTGTACGTGTTGGAAAAATAGGAGGTCATGTCCAAGTTTCGTCCAATTCCGAGAATATTTCCAGAATATCTTTTCTGGAATACAAAAACAGTAACTGACACTGTGACATCTTGTTAATAGGTTAGTCCCAGAAAATACATAAAAATGTTATGAAGTGTATATAAAATATGTAACAATTGATATAATATAAACATGAACATCAGAAATTATAGATACGTTTGAGACGTATCAATAGGTCAAAGACACTGAAAGTGTCTTTCACCAAGCACTTGGACGTGGGGATGACGATCTTGTATGCGCTCTCATTGATGCGTTTGAGAATTTTGAAAGGTTCATCTCCTTTTGGGAATAACGGATTTGCGCTCTTTGGGGAAACGATCTCTCTGTGAAGATATAGCCAAACAAATTGTGTGGTAGCCCGGTTTTTGAAATTTTTTAAACCACTATTTTAAAGTTTCAAAAAATTCTGAAAAAATCCTAAATGTTGACAATGACATGTTCTAAGCTTCTGTAAATTTTCAACTCGAAATAAGTTGTATTCCGGACTGCACGGAAATGGAAAATCCTGACAATTTTGGCGATTTTGAATTTGTCATTGTTCACCATCCAGATTAAGAAATTTGTCATTTTTATACCACATAAAATACATAATGTTTCACATTTCTTTTTAGCACACTGGTAGAAATCATCATCATCTACATACATAATTATTTTCACATTTTTTTGGAAACTTAAAACTACATATTTTGAATTTTCAAAATTTTGGCCTACATGTAGCTCGGGAGACAAATCACCGCACTCCAAACAATGTCTCCTCCTTCACACACCATGTGCTTTTTAAGCTTGTTGACCTTGGCTTGTTCGATATATACTCTTCCCAATAGTAGCTCTTGTTGATTCATGTAGATTGTACATAAACTTGGTTCACTTGTCGACAGCCATGTTGACTCGCTCCTATAGTTCGTCATAGATTATAGGTAATCGAGTTCAATCTTTGTCATGCCGCCTCCAGACCAGTTCATTCCACTTCCACGACGATGCACTTGTTTAGTTGTTTCCATCTGGTGGAGGACATCGTGTCGCCTAAATGTCGTGCGACCAAATTAGGGAGCAGATCAGATGGGCACGATCGAGGACTGCTATCAAAGGCGCGAGCACGACGAATGGAAGCACGCACGTGCGAATCAATCGCCGAACCAGAAGTCACGTGAAGGCAAATTCTGTTTCCATGTGCTCACACTCACATACCAAAGCCTATGAAAAATCAGTACTAGTAGTAGAAAATTAGGAAGCCTGGGATCCCGAGGATGTACCAAATGGCCCTGGTGTCGCGAGGTAATGGGATTGGATTCTCTGTGATTTTCGTCCGGTTCGGACTGCTTGGGAGCTCCAACTCACGAGTCCCAACAAAGCATCAGCAGCAGCGTTAGCGTTCCGTCACACCGTCCGAGACAGCCGTGGCCGTAGACGGGTGGTCATTTGATTTGAAGTCGTTGTCCTTTATTTCTCTGCTTCCTTTCTTTTATTTTTGCTTTTTGTCCACGTTACAATGTTGGATCTTTTGGATCTATAGTCAATGTGGTATCGGCATCGCTGAGCCTACCCAGTGTCGTCACATCTATTCATCCGATCTATATTAATTGTCGCTAAATCAGATGTATTTAGACATTGTCGCCGAATCGGATGTATTTAGACGATTCAGCGACAATTAATATGAATCTGAGGGAGTAGAAGAAACGGACACATGGATCATGTTTTCTCTATACGTGAAACACATTTTTGTCAATGTCTTAGTTTGACCATCAATTTAACCAACCAGATATGTATCATATATCACGAAAGTTATATCATATTATTTGTAGGGTGTGTCTAGGACGCAGTCGACTAAGATTTAGCTTAGGCCTCAGTCGGCTGATGTCATCGTCTTTCTCAACTCCGGCGACCTCGTTTCCTCCCGCAGCCACCGCCGGCCTAACCGCCGACCTCCCCGCCGCGGCCAGCGCGCTGCCGTGACGCCTCGCCCTGCCCCAATCTCCTCCTCCGCCGGTCCGCCGCCGCCCCGGCCATCCCTCTAAGCCCCGCCCCCTCTTCTCCGGCGACCCCGCACCCCTGCACCCCCCAGTTAAGTCACTCCTCGCCCCCGCCGTCCCGAGGAAGAAAAAGACCAGTTAGGGTTAGCACGAATCTTGGTGCGTTGATGGAGGGTGGATGTTTTGACTGAGACCTAACTGAGACTTAGCAAAGCCGTTATTTGTATATTATTGGTTAAATTAGTGGTCAAAATTGAAAAAAAATAAGAACGCCATATGCACTAAGAGGAGGGATTATAGAAATAAGAACACAATACGTTACTATGCTTAATGTCACTTTAGCGTTAATACAACAATGGAATGAATCCTTCTCTGGTCTCCTATGGCATTTCGACAAGTTGCTCTCTCCCTTGTGTTGGTTCCCAATCATCAGTTTATCACCCATTCTAATCTCATGGACAGCTTATTTGGAACGTCCAACAGATTTAGAATTCGTGTAAAAATTATCAATGATTTTTCAAATATCAATGTATTATCAATATTTTTTTTGGACTAATGTCATTTATTTTTTAGATTCATATACTAACAAGAAATTTCCGGACAAGCATTAACAAAAAAAAAACTAAGCATTAATAGAATTTTGTTTATAAATATATCAATTAGTAGGAGTCATATCTTTTGTTGGATGCAAATTCAACGGTTCATGATAGTTGGTGGACATCCAACCACATGTGTTATAGCTGCGTTGGTGAATAAATACAAGAAAAGGCATCACTAGTAAATGCTAGAGGTGTGGGTACATTTTATTTTCACAACTTGCAAAAATTGGAAATTTGCAGTTTCACGTGCTATTTCAATGCTATGAGATCATTCTTCGCACATCTGAAAAAATATCATTTTTCACAATATTTTGCAATCGCTTCGCTGGAGCCCCGGTACCAGAAGCAATCAGCGGGGCGTCCCGCTTGTACTTTTCAAAATTGACGTCGCTTAAAGGACCAAGTTTCCGTTCACCCCATCAGTAATAACCTACACTACCACTGACAGCCGACCGGCCTTAACGCACGCTAAAACGAAATGAAACCTCAACGAACCACCGAAGAAAAAGTTCTCCACAACAACAACAACAAGAAAAAAACACCGAAGAAAAAGAACAAAAACAGAGGATGAGCTGCTGAACCAGAGCATACTACAGTCCAGCACGAGGACGAGGAAGGGGCAGAGGGGAGAAGAGGCCAGGAAAACCCACACCAAAAGCCCCAGAGCTCCGGATCCACCTCCCGCATTGCCTCTGAGCCGCTAGATTCGGCCGAATCCGAGCTCGCGTCCGGCGCCGCCCCGCCGGAGGGCTCGATCTGGCCCCGGATCGACCGGCATTTCGACCCTGTGCACCCCGGCGGTGAGGCATGGGGACCTTTGGTGGCCACTTCGAGGACTTCCATGCAGGTGCGCCGTCGATCTGAGCTTTTCTTTTTTCTGTTCGCCGTGGGGGGATGGCTCAGTTCAAGCTGCCGAGCTCAAAGTTTGGGTCTTTCAAAGTCTTGTGCGAACCTGGGGCGATTCAGTTCTTGTTAAGCTTCCGTTTGGCGCAGTGTTTGTGCCGTTCTTTGATGCCTATTCTGGCGGTGCAAAGCGATGCACTAGTTTTTCTTTAGGCCCTCGCTTTGCTTAATTTCTGGTCTGATGCGGTCGTTTTGACTGTAAAATTGAATTTGGGAGCTCAAGGTTGTGAATTTTACATTTTTGTACGCGTTTCTCACGCTTGTTTCCTTTGATGACACAAACATTTCCAGACGACCGGCGTGCTGAGGTGATAGATTGGCTCGGTGGGTTGCTACCGGAGTTCGATTTGCCACTGGATTCTTCAGATGAGGAGCTGCGGGAGTACCTCATTGATGGCACGGCACTGTGCTACACTGCCGACAAGCTCATGCCCGGTGTCCTGGAGGTGGGCTAGCTGATCTCAGAAATGGTGGATATTTGCGGCCTGTTGCTCTTGCTGTGCTGATATGGCTTCTGTAGGGTGTGTGGGGTGGTTATGCATCTGACCATCGGTCAAATGTGAAGAAGTTCCTCTCTGTTGTCGCTGAGATGGGGCTTCCGGGATTCAGCGTCAAGGATCTTGAGGAGGTGAGGTTGCTCTTGCCATGACAAGTTGTTATACGATGGAATGAATTAAGATGCTAGTATGCTGTCCAACTAAATGCTGCTCTCATCTCTTGTCAATCTGTTCACTAATATGGTTAGTATAACTGGTATTTACTACTCACCTTGTTGGCATTAAGGACTCTTGCAGGCACGGAGTAGCAATAGTGTGGTCATGATTTATATAGATGATTTAATTGCACTTCTATGGTATGGAATGTCCTTACTTTGCCCCTTGTCATCATCTGGAAGGTGTTTATTGATGTCAAACCAGAGTCATCTTAGTTAGATCATAATATCCTGCTGCAGAATCCTGTGAACATAGGAAGCAAGTTTGCAGAAAGTATTGACTAAATATCCCTCATTCCTTAGAAGCGAACTCCTAAAACATATGCAGATACAAGAAAATATCAGACCGACTTTAGAGCTATCAATGAATTCACAGTTCTATATTTCTGCGCCTCAGTTTTTTTGTTAACTCCAGTATGTTCTATGATTACAGGGATCAATGTCCTCTGTAGTAGAGTGTCTCTTGGCTCTAAGGGATAATGTGGCGACAGGATTAGGTGAAAATATTTCTGATTATGCTGCTAAGACTCCAACTAGGCCCGTGGTTCCAATTTCTACACCAGGAAGGAGATCTCCTGGAGAGGACAGAAGAAGGGGCCTTTGGGGCCCCAAGTCCCCACAAAGAAGCCCTCTTCTTTCAGGTATGTGCTTGCTGTGCTTCTCTTGGATTAGTTGTCATGGATCATTTGGACCATCAAACATTGTAATGACTTGCTATTTGGAAATTCAAACAAATAATACTCGGTTTTTGGCTGTTACCACTGATGATTGGCTAGATGTAGCACAGCCCATTAATTGTAGAGCTCCTCAAAGTGCCACTGTGATGTTTAGATAACCAGACATTGTTACTTCAGCACATGGCTTTTGTATCTTGGTAGCATTGTTCAGTCGTGTTACCATATGATGCACGTAACATTCATAACTGTCAGGTTCTGTTGCTTATCCCCTTCATTTTTTACCTTTGGCGCTTATTATATTAATCGATGGTTATGTTTTTCATCCTTTGCAGGACAGAAGGGCAACGAGGTTTTCCAATCTAAGCGTGGACAGTATGCAGATCTTCCTGCTGCTCAAATTTCAGAGATGATCCAGTCAAATAGTTTAGATGTAACATCTTTAGCGTCACATCCCATAGCACTTAATACTTATTCTTCTCGCCCTTTTCTTAATGATAAGCCATTTTTTTTCCAGAAAGCTCCTACTCAATCACTTCTTAGAGTCGTTAACGGCATTCTGGATGAAAGTATTGAGAGGAAAAGAGGAGAAATACCACATGTATGTCTACTTTTGATGAACGATTTTTATGGAACACTAGTGTTTATTTCCTTTATCCTTTACTATTGATAATTAACGTTTCCTGCTTTTCTCAGCGAGTTGTGTATTTACTAAGGAACGTTATTCAAGAGATTGAGCACCGCATTTCTATCCAAGCAGACCACATTAGAAATGTAAGGATAGGATACCATCTGTTTTCAACTTGTCCTCCTTTTCCATGTGAATTGAAATCATTAATCAAATAGCTTATTTTTCAGCAAAATGGCATCATCAAAACGCGCGAGGATAAGTACCGTTCAAAAATTAAAGCACTTGAGACATTGGTAAATGGAACAAATGAAGAGAATGAGGTAAAGACCCAAACTGTTGATGGCTAGAAATGTTCAGAATCCGCTGTAGTACTGACAACATGTGGTTCCCATTTCAGATGGCAATAAACCGGCTTGAGCTAGTTAAGGTATTCAATGCATCCTCCTATATTTTTTTCAAATTCTTATGTATTTTTTATGCACCTTGCTTCTTTAAGTCAGTATTTAGGCATTAGTTCATGCATTAACATTCAGTTATAATTAATTCTAGTAAAGTAGTATGCATGTTTTTTTTATAGGTAGAGAAGTCAAAAATTGATGAGAGGAGAAAACTAGGCGAGCAAGACATGGTTCGACTGATGCGAGAAAAGGAGAATGCAGAGAATACAGTCACTAACCTTCAGCAAGAAATTCAAGTTATGAGTAGAATGTTCGAAGAATATCGGGAGCAAATGGAGGCAAAAACAAGCCAGATGGAGGAACACTTGACTCTAAGAGCTAAGGAGGCTGAGTTTCTTCTTATGCAATCGAAAAAGAGAGTCGAAGAAGTTGAGGCTGCTTCCGAACTAAAATCGCAACTCTGGAACAAGAAGACAAATACATTTAGAAGTTTTATGGATAATCAAAAACTGTCGATTAAGGTTAGTTAAGTATATACTTGTGTTATTTAGTTCCTTCCTATTTTAGTTGTTGTGTATTTTCTCACTGTTCAACTCTTTTAGGACATAAGGATATCGTCTCAGTCCATTAAGCAGGAAATGTTTGCCCTCCAAATGAAATGGAGGGATGAAATATCTAACATCGGTATGTGGGTCAGTCGTCATGATGTGTATATTTGCATTGTCCATACACACACCTTATTCTGTTACTTTCATTTTGGTTTGCTTGGTCTTAATGTTCGTACTTGTGTAGGACTTGACCTAAAAGGCTTGGTAGATGCTGCTGAAAATTACCATGGTGTTCTTGCTGAAAATCAGAAGTTATTTAATGAAGTGCAAGAATTAAAAGGTAATTCATGGGTTGCTCACTCGTCGAGGACATTCTATGATTGTAAATAATTGCTATTCTAATGCTTCTTATCAGGTAATATAAGAGTATATTGCCGTGTCAGACCATTTCTTCCTGGTCAAGACGGGAAATCAACCGCAGTTGATTATATTGGTGAAAATGGTGAGATTCTCATTTCAAATCCTTCCAAGCAAGGCAAGGATGGATATCGGATGTTCAAGTTCAACAAGGTCTTTAATACTCATGTTTCTCAAGGTATATGTTCATTAAACTAAGTTATCCATTGAAAAAATAACCTTTTGCTGTATGTTTGAACATTGATCACTAACACTTTGTGTAACAACTCCCAGCTGAAGTTTTCTCTGATATCCAGCCTTTGATTAGATCAGTTCTTGATGGATTCAATGTGTGCATTTTTGCATATGGTCAAACTGGTTCGGGAAAAACTTACACAATGGTATTAACTACTCTTTATCTTATTCAAGAAAAAACTTGATTCAGTACATTTTCTTGGGGATATCACTAATGTGACGAATAATATGTGCTTCTATGGGTTAGTGGTCATGATTTTTACAAGTCAAATTTGGGCATTTTGGTGAAATCCCCAAAAAAACATAGATGTGCACATGTCTCCTGCAATTGCTTGTGTCAAAATATGCTCAACATTGTACAAAAAAGACAATATGTGCAACTTATTTTTTCACAGTGCAGCTGCAGTTGTCTTTTCCACATACGTCGTATTGGATTATACTTCTGCACAAGTTTTAAAATGAGTAAAATCTAGGATTATGTTGGGATATTTTTTAGATGCACAAGTACACAATTTGAAATTGTATGCACCTACACGTACAAGCAAACAAAAAATATTAATTAGTAATTACTAACTCGTACATGCTGTCTTTTTGTGTTTTAGAGCGGCCCTGGCACATCAAAAGAAGATTGGGGTGTTAACTATCGAGCTCTAAATGACTTGTTTGATATATCTTTAAAGAGGAGAAACACTTTCTCATATGAGGTGGAAGTACAGATGGTTGAGATATACAACGAACAAGTCCGGGATCTTCTATCAAATGATATTGCACAAAAAAGATATCCTTTTCCAAACATATTTCTGTTAACATGTCTTTCTTTGTTTTAATATTGGTATAAATGTTATTCTTGACATAACGAAACACTCGGGATTTGGAGTACTTCTCAACCTAATGGGCTTGTTGTACCCGATGCGAGTTTAATTCCCGTCAAATCAACATCGGATGTACTGGACTTGATGGAAATTGGTCAAGCAAATCGAGCAGTTGGATCAACAGCACTGAATGAAAGGAGTAGTAGATCCCATAGGTATGTGGATGACAGTTAGTTAAGTCTCCCTTAAAATCTTGTGAGACTGTTCTAAAAACTTCCTTTGCTTGCAGCATTCTAACTGTGCATGTTAGAGGGCTCGACGTGAAAAATGGATCTGCTTCTCGAGGATGTCTACATCTGATTGATCTTGCTGGGAGTGAGAGAGTTGAGCGATCTGAAGCAACCGGAGATAGATTAAAAGAAGCACAACATATTAACAAATCCCTTTCTGCTCTTGGAGATGTCATTTTTGCTTTGGCCCAGAAGACTGCTCATGTGCCCTACAGAAACAGCAAACTGACTCAAGTTCTTCAGAGCTCTTTAGGTAAGATACGACGGTTGTCGGTACATGTGTTGTGGATAAATTTACTTCTTCTAAATTTTACGCTTTTCATGCAGGTGGACAAGCAAAGACACTAATGTTTGTTCAAATAAATCCCGACGTGGAATCCTGTTCAGAAACTATAAGTACTTTGAAATTTGCCGAAAGAGTTTCTGGGGTGGAGCTAGGTGCTGCAAGAAGCAACAAAGAGGGCAAAGATATAAAAGATCTGCTAGAACAGGTTTTTGCACTCCATTCTCTTAAATATTCTAAGCATCTATGTTTTACTTGAACTGTAAACACTGATAAGCAAGCTTGAGTTCATATGGTCAGCTTTGAGGGTAGTTTTCTTCTTATATCACCTCGAGTTAAGTATTGAACTGGAACAAAAGGAGAGCGTTTATTGTCTACCTTAATAGGAGCAAACATACATTTTAGTCTGTTATTCTTAATATTGTCTGCTAACTTTTAGTAGCATACGCAAATCCTATAGCCCACCTTTAGTTATGAATATTCTCTGTATCTTGATTTTAAAAAAGTGTCGTTATCGTATCCAGGTTGCATCTTTGAAAGACACAATATCACGAAAGGATATGGAAATTGACCAGCTTCAAGTCCTTAAAGACAAGACCAGATCTCCCAGTTCACTAACAGATAAAAGTGGAAGCTGCTTGCTGAAACAGTCTGCGTCCTCATCATCGCTCACCATGGCAAGCCAACAGAACCAACTATTATCAGGTGAAAGATTGCTGAAGTCTAGTGTATGAGTTATGTTAAGTCCTCAAAGCAATGTTCAATGGAAGCAATAAATAATGTTAATGTTCCACCCACCAATTCATTCAGGGTCCATGGGATCAGGTGAAACGGAATATGAAGATAATGCATCAGATGATGGTTGCTCAGTAGGTGAAACTGAGTATTCTGTTGGCAGTGCTTCAGAAGTGTACGTACTCGTTGTGCTTTCTTTTCTTTATCTTCTATCAGAACCATTATGCACCGTTGAAAAATTTACTTATTTATATTTGAGGAAAAGGTTACCTGAAAATCATACTTTAAAATCAAAACTGGCAGGGTTTTTGCTTGCCATCATTATTTTGCCGCATACTCATCACCAGTTCTTCGTGAAGCCTGATGTGTAACACTTCATTCTGTACAATCGCAGGCAGAAAGCTCCGTCGCGACTAACCAGATTTTTCCTCACAAAGAATGGGCAGCCAGCAGCTGCCAGACCGAAACCGAAGGAACCTGTTCCCAAGACTACAGGTACGCATGTGCAAACCACCCGATGATTCGGTCATGCTAGGTCACCGGTGCCCGCTGCTTGCCAAAGTTGGCATGCCTAAGCATGACATGATAATCAAACTAAAATTCATAGTGCTGACCAGAGCTATATTGATAAACCAGGTCGCCCGAAACCTACGCCCAGCCAAGCGACAGGAGTATCTTCTTCTTCAGTCAAGCCCCCGAAGAGACGGGTAGTCCAGTAGAGATGGATGGACTGTGTGTGTGTGTCATCTTGCATCTGTAACAACGCGACTCGAATGTTATGTGCTGTAAAACTGCTGACACTGGGCGCAGCAGCTTAGGGAGGCACATTACTGTATTTGATTTCACTGGCCAGGCCAGCCAGCCGTGTGCTGATTGAATTAATGATAATGAGCAGCCGAGCTATGCACGCTGGCCGCTGTGATGAGACATGGATTTGTGCAGCTTGTTGTGGCCTTCTTGGCCTGCCATTGCGGCATGTAGAATTGCACCTCATAATGAAGTGAAGGGGCGCATTTTGGAGGCTCATCGCCTCATCGGTCCGTGACGGTGGGAGGTGGCTGACACCAGGTTTGGCGTCTGCCAGGGGTCTTGCCGACGTTGCGCTATTTCGGAGTAGAACAAAGTGAATTCCAGATTAATACTGCGGTGATAATAGAAGCCGTCGCATGGAGGCTCATCATGTGAAATGGAACCGGCGCGTGACATCCCTGATTTCCTATCCTAAAAAAATATAAAAGGATTAAAAGAATTGATTGCGGTGAGCGTGGATCGAACACGCGACCTTAAGATCTTCAGTCTGACGCTCTCCCAACTGAGCTATCCCCGCTATTGTTTATTCTTGCAGAATTATTATATATAATTATAAAATTTCACGAAGAATTCTGAAAGTTAGTTCGAGCAAAACAATTTAGCCCACGGAAATTCGTATTGGCACCCGGGTGTAGATGGACCCGTTATATTAAAAAAATTCAAAATTTGAAAACTCATCAAAAAAATCTGAAAAAAATCATGCACGTACATGACCATGGTACGCACCCCCGTATTTTTTTTCGCGCCGAAATGACATCGTACGCGCCCTGTACAAAAATGACAAATTTCCCATCAGAAATTCAAAATTTGAATCTCATTTTCTGACAGGAAATTTGTCATTTTTGTACAGGTCGCGTACGATGTCATTTCGGCGCGAAAAAAAATACGGGGTGCGTACCATGGTCATGTACGTGTATGATTTTTTTCAGATTTTTTTGATGAGTTTTAAAATTTTGAATTTTTTTTGAAAATACCGGGTGCATCTACACCCGGGAGCCAAAACGGCGCTCGCGCCCACGGAAATTCGTATTGGCACCCGGGTGTAGATGCACCCGTTATATTCAAAAAAAAATTCAAAATTTGCTGCTCATGCAGTAATGCGTATACTGTGATACTGATACGCCAAGGCGAAAGCTTGTGCGGCAGTAAGAACAGAGAACCAGACTGAATGTTACGAACACCAGAAGCGCAGGACGCTTAACTGGCCACAATTTAAAGCAGAAAGCAGAGCACTTTGGTGTTCCAAACATCTTTAACAGAATACAGAAGAATATTTAGATAGTACCACAACGTTATACCTGGCCTGACGCAATGATGCAGCATCATGCTACCATCTTCTCTTTCTAGCTATTCGCAAAAAAAAAAAAAATCTTCTCTTTCTAGCTGGCATCTGGTTTCTCTTATCATTCCTCTCTGCCACAAAGAAAAAGAAGCTTCACACTCTGTCTCTCCAAGAACAGAAGAGCTCAAGCAGGGCACCTATACAAATATGGCGCAATGTATCTGTCGATGGCATTGCCAACCCATATAGTACGTTAGAGCTGCCAGAACTAACCCAAGAAGCATACACTGACGGAGTAATGGCCGCTGCATCCTTCGTTACGTATCTTCAAAAACCTAGAGAGCTTCGGGTGCTGGAGTTCCGGGCACCGCCGCCGTCTCCGGTGACCGGAGTCCCAACAAACAGCAGCTCGGGATCACTTGAGTACGGCGGTGGGCCGGTGGCAACGAAGATGACGAGGTCAACCAGTTCTTGCGGCGCTCCGGCTCCGCCAGGGTTCCGGTGCTGCGGCTGCCGGAGAGGGCCGTCCCACGGAAGAAGAAGAGTCAGGCGACGTGGAGCCCTCCGGTCATCGACATGCGTCTGCTGGAGGACGGCGGGCCGGTGGTGGAGGCGCTGAGGTCGGCGGCCGTCGCATTTGGCTGCTTTCAGGTGGTCGGACATGGGGTCGTCGATGGGTGCTTGGTCTCAGTAGCAGCAGCAGCGGTAAGTGCTGCGGCCGGAGGAGGATCGTCGGCGGCGGACGAGAAGGAGGCCAGTGGAGAAGATCACGAAGATTGTGAAGAGTTGTGGTGGTCACCGAGCGAAGGAGACCAGTCCAGGTACGAACTTGCCCATTCGATTGGATTGGAAGGAACACAATCAAACGACGCCAGATGATGTATAATTTGGCTGACACAAATTCACCATTGGATAGCATGAAGTCTATAATGCTAACCCATTACCCATGGCCATGCTGTGTCCAGGAACAGAGCAGACGATCTGTTCACTCAGCTGGAGCGAACCGCAGCCAAAATCATGGATGCCTTGCAGCGAGACAGCGTTGGCGCCACCGATTCCCTGGCCAGGAACGGCTCGCGCCTCTGCATCCGTACGCGCCACGGCGAGCAGTGCCATAACGACGGCCCTATCAGCCACGACGACGTGCTGACGATGCTGGTCAAGAGCTCGCGCTACCCGCGGGCTCTGGCCCTCCCCTCTGCCCCGGCGCGTCGACGTTCCAGGTCTTCTCCCGGCGGGGATGTTCCAGCTTCCGTCCCCTTGACGGCGCCGTCGTGGTCACCATCGGAGACCAGCTTCAGGTGACGCCTACTTTCAACGAGCTGAAATTAACTCAAACTTGCGAAGTCGCCATTTGCACATTGCCATCATCACAATCATCATATGTATGCAGGCATGGAGCAGCGGGCTCTACAAGAGCGTGGCTGGCAAGCCGGCTTACAGCAACGATGATCTACAAGGAGGCGGTGGCAGAGCTGTCGTCTCGGCAGAGTTCCTCCACTCGGCCGGTATGGCGAGCGAGCCCCCAGAAGCGGATGCCAGGGAGACCATCCCATTTAACCTGCAGATCATAGTCCTTATACTCGTTTACCACTTCCTCGTGTCATGCTTGTATGCGATTTCGTAAAAATTAGGCTGCTACCGCAAGCGTTCCCTGAACATGCAGCTTGATTTTTCATTCAAGTTAAGCTCGGCCTTGGGGGACGAGTTGATTAGCCCAGGATCTTATTGATCCTAACATGGAGTTATAACCAACATTCACACAAATTCTCTTGTAAAAACAGAATGCAAACAAGAGATCGTATTTGAAAGCATAGTTTAATGCCATTTGAACCAGAACAAGGAGCAAACTCATGTCAAGATAATAAGTTCTTGACACAATCTTATGGAAACAGCCCATATATCAGGGTGCCCTCCACGAACAAGGCAATACGTGCAATCTGACACTTTTTCACCACGGCATGTAAAGGCGCAAGACCATTGACAGACAAAGTAAGCAGCAAGCGAAGAGACGCGCAAGTCAAAAAACTGGAAGCTATACCTCAAAAGGATAGAGCTGGAAGCAGGAACCTCTTGAGGCTCTCACACGACCACACAGAAGTTCAGTCATACCGATAAGGTGTACACATCTGATGACACCTTACACTACAGTTACGAGTCTGCTATATATAAGACTAACACGGACTACAGAAACATTTACCACTGTACACACTATTCTATAATTAAGAATGATAATTAGAAACATCTTCACAAGAACACGGCAGGTCTCGCATTTCGAACATGCCCGCAAAAACAGGATACTACTGTGAGCTAAATGGCTTCGCACAGGGCAACTCGGCACTAAATGGCTTCGCACAGGGCAAAAGACTTCTACGATACAGTACGCCCATAACATACTGAAGCGAGGTAGAGATTCTTCGACCATTTCTCCTGCAACAGACCAAGGGCACATTTTGTCAGGATAAAAATTTAACATAGAAGTACGCATAAAACCAGTAAGTAGTAGGGCAGGTGAGGAAGATGGACCTTCACATGCTGACTAGGGAAAACAGATGTTCTCAGTGTCTCTTGAGTTTCATCATTAGGCCTCCTTCTTGGTACACTTAAAACCAGTGCAGTCTGATCCCAAGTTGCAGCAGTTGATGTTATCCGATAGCCATTATCCCACCTCTTATGGATTCCCTCACTAGGGTACAAAAAGTCCAGTTCAACAACCTGGAAGATGAGTGCAAAAATAAAAATGATACAGTTAGCTTGGTGGTGTCAGAGTAAATGCAAAGATTAGGTCACCACTAAAGTAGAAAGGATGCTACCTGTTCGGAAAACCCTGCATTACGAGACATAACAACTGCCCATTTATTTCCAGCAGTTGCCATGGAAGTCACATAGAAACCATCACGCCATTTCTTGTTTATCCATTTGAATGGGAAAGTGTCACTTACTTTGTAGGACTGCTGAGTATACGGTGTTCCTGGATAGACATGCCAATAGTCAATATTCTATTGTGAGACAGAAAGGGCTGTTAAACTGCCAGCTTTTTACCTTTAGACATCACTACCAGGGAACTCCCATTGTTTGCTCCAGCAATTGCAGATATATAGTAGTTCCTATCCCATTGGTCCATTATCCATTCCTTCAAATAACCAGAAATCATGACACATAATATGGAATGTCAAAACAGATTATTTATGTAATCTTGCCTCAAAAGTTTAAGTGGTTATTTTGTAAGGATGCCAGCCATAAAAGAAACAGAGTGCAGGTTACTCACTTTGTGAATAAAATGTGGTGAAAGTTCATAAACTTGAGAAGAGAACCCAGTGCCAGCATCCATGATTAGCGCCCAGAGATTTGAACAAGATGATACACAGCTGATAAACAGTCCATCTTCATTCCCCTTCTCAATGTGTTGTACAAGCCTTGAATCTGCAACATTGTAGTGATACCTGCAACATTCAGAACAGTTATGGTGTAGTGTATATATTGTTTTGCCTCAACAAAAAAGGTGCATCACATTGTTAACCATTAATGAAATTCTTGGCCCTTATAAGAGATAGTACCTTTGTTTCATAGGTCGCCTTGCATTATAAACACTTATCCACTGTGTTGCAGGCATTCCCATCCTGATCTTCTTCTTTGGCTGTTCATCTGTCTCTTCTTCCGACGATATGCGCCCTCTCTTTTGGCCAACTTGGTATATAAGCTGTATAAAAGTTGCAAGGGAGATTAGAAGAACTCAAGTGATATTTTAAATAGCAAACTACAAAATAATAATGATGTACCTTCTGAGCACCATCCGTGTTAATTGGCCTGACATCAGGATTTGGGCCCACTATACTATCAAAGAGGGAGATACACTTTGCATAGTTGGGTTCTTCTTCAAACTTCAAGTTGACCACATACTCTACAAACTCCTTAAAAGGTTGAGGGCAGAAGTTACAGAGAGACTCTGGAGAAGTGGACATTTTCTTTTTGCAAACGAGAAAGCCCTTGTTTTCACCCTGCAGGAAAAAAAAAAACCAGTTACAATGAATAAATCACTAAAAATCAACATAACCGGAAAGATGGGCCCCACATATTACCTGGTACCCTTGCCAAGGTAGACGTCCTCGTAGAAGAAAGACTAGTGTATAAGCTAGAGATTCTAAATCATCCCTCCTGCTACCTATTCTCCCAAGATGTGCATGAACACTAGCATAACGAACCGTTCCCCTGAAACATAACAGAACAATAAGACCAGTATAGACATTGAATCGATCTACTTATGTGTGCAAGCAAGCCTATGACGCACAGAGGCATGGACAAGGCAGGTCTACAAATTAATACTATTACAGAAACTGAAGTTGGCATCCCAATGATTTGATGAAAAGGTGTTCTATTTCCTGGTCAAAATGGGCAGCTATCAACATACAAGTCAGGATCTGTTGGCTGGTGCCACCTTAGCATCTAGTATATTTTGCTATAGTAAGAAGATTATGTAAGCTAGTGGTTTTGCATGACAAGGGGGCAAGAAATGAGGGGGAAACTACAGATGGCAAGTAGTAAATGGCTAGCTGTTGACTACAACAAAAGGTAAGGTTTCAGGTGTAACACTTGAGTTCATGGATTTCAGGGAAAAAACAGGAAATAGAGCGCACAGAGGCAATACAAATATTGTACTACTCCCTCCGTTTGTAAAAAGATGTCTCAAGCTAGCTCAAATTTGCATGTATCTAGACATGATTTAGTGTGTAGACACATGCAAATTTGAGCTAGGTTGAGACATCCTTTTGTGAACGGAGGGAGTAGTATTCAACATTATGCATAAAGTTCTAGTGATAATGTAAATGATGTCATAAAAGCTACATCTGGTCACCTGAAAACATCAGGTCGCTGGTCATACTCAACATGACGGCCTGTTGATCTATCCTTCCACTTGGTAGCTGTCATTAGATGATCAAAGAGCACCCAATTAATGCAGACTCCTAAATGTATGACCAACCTAAAGAAGAACTGAAAACACAGCATTATGAGGAATTTTGTTACTTGAAGGGCGAGTAAAATTAATTACCTAAGCCAAGGTCGACGAGATACAGTTTTTCTCTTCAGGAGTTCCAGGAGGCCCTAGCAAGAAATTCTCAGGTTTAACGTCGCCATGGACGTATCTGCAATTGCAAGATGTTTATTAGACATATGAGGCAAATGGTAAGGGTGGAAGAGCAAGAGTTAGGGATGCCAACTGACCCTTTTGAGTGCACTTTCTCAAGAATGGATATAGCTTCAATAGCAATGCAAGCGACCATCTCAACTGACATTCTGCAAAACAAATAATGCTGTTAATGGTCAGGTAAAAGACTCTGGAAAATGGTAGATTAATCGGATAACTCACGTGTGGGAATTATTAGTACATGCATCCCACAAGCTGAGACCAAGCATATCCATAACCTGCATTTTTCAACCAAGTTAAGCAACATCTAGAAATGAACAGAAAGAAAGAAGCTGCTGTGATTCCAAAGCAAGGGTCATTACCATAACAAAGTAATCCCCTTGGCGCCCTTTGTAGTGGACTCGAGGAACCCCGTGAATGCCACCAAGGATGCTATAAATGACATAAGCATGAAAATCAGTCAGCGACACTCAGCACCAATATCGAATTTCAGCAAAACCTACATCTCCTTAGCACCCCAACTGATAAGATGATGAATGCACTTACTCGTAGACCTGCCACTCATAAGGAGGCGCATGGTTGCATCCTTTGCTGGTCTTATGCTCAAACTTTAACGCGACCTGCCACACAAAATCAGAAGATTTATTCGCCCCTGCTAATATTTATTGCCTCCATTGCTCCTTTTTTTTTTTGAAAAGGGATAACCCAGCTCTGCATCACGAGGATGCGCACAGCCGTTTTATTACATTGTTTTGTAAGTACCCGAAAACAGGTTAATAATTACTGCCTCCATTGCTCCTGAGACCAACAAAAGTTATTTTGGTAGGTTGGTAGTGAAATCATGCATTACCTCAACCGCGCCTGCAGCGTTAGGTGCAACGCGGCGGCCAAGATATACTTGGCCAAACCCTCCTTTCCCAAGCCTCCTTTCAACTCTATACCTGGGTGAATTGGCCACCTGGACCTGTTCAGAACAAACAGGCACGGATTAAACGGGGAAAAAAATATCATCTGGAACAATTGGAGGCAAAACGCAGGCTAAAGCATTTGGAGGTAAAGTAAATAGCACATAAAAACTATGCGAGCCAAAACACATATAATCTACCGAGTAACCTCAGGATAATTTTAAAACTCCCAGCCCAAATCGAGCTTAGACTTACAAAAAAAATTATCTCATTTTTTTTTTCGAGAATAACGGGGGAGGGGAAAATCCCCACCGCTTGTGGCATTCATTCGAAAAGTAGCCTGGCGGGCCATGTTCTTACAACAGAATAGCAATTGTACAGGGGATACAGGGGAAGAGAAAACAATGAAAATACATGAAAAAAAATACAACTAGAAGAGGGAAAAGCAAGAGCCACCAAGAGACACAAGAGGTGAGGGGTGTAGTCGAGGGATCACAATGCCAAGATTCTGCAATCATTGCCTCACGCACCGCACCGGCATGCGACTCGAACCCCAGGCACAACTCAGGAGCACCACCATCATCATCGGAGTGTCAAGCCTAGCACCTAGCACTAACCTAGATAGGGAGCTCCGCCACGAAGATCGAGACGAAAGCAGGTGGGGGAGACATACATTGTGTCGTCAATGAGCAAAGGTGAGCCGAGACGCCACCAAGAGCACGAAGCTCCCACACCGCAACAGCAACCATTGGAGGCTCCTGAGCAAGCACATCGACGGGGCCGAGAACCACATGAAAGCCAGCCGAGGAGAGAAACACATCACCACCGTCGGCCCCAAGCCGGCCGCACCAACACCATCAAACGCAACACCGTCACGAGCTTACCCCAGACACCAGGACGCTCACAAACCACACTACGCTCACAAACCACACTGCCATCCCCGAGCAGCGCCTCCACGGAGGGGAGCGACGTCGCAACGCCGCCGTTGCCCAAGCAGGGGACCGGGTTTTCACCCAGCAGGGGGAAGGGTGATGGGGATGGAACCTCAACGAAGCCTCCGAGGAGGGATCCGGCGCCGGAGCGTTGTCGACGTCGTGGCTGCCGCCAGCCAAGGGTTTCCCCCGGTTCCAACACCACCACCATCCACCCGTGCCTTGGACCAGCGAGGACGAGGCCTCAAGAACCGAGGACGGGGGCGAACGCCATAAGCCGGAGACGCGAACCCGTCGGAAAGCGCCACGGAGGTCTTCGACCAGGAGCCGCCGCACCGAGCGGCCGCACCATCGGGGGAGAGGGGCATCACCACGATGCTCCACTCCATAGACCTCCACGCGCTCCAGAAGGGGTCCGCTGCCTCGAACGCCGAGCACCACCGTACTGCCGACGGCGCCCCCGGGCCGGGATCGACGGCCGAGCCACCGGGACGCGGAGCACGAAGGCGACCTCCCAGGAGCGGGCCGTGCTCGACGAAGGGGAGCAACAGGGCCACGGGGAGGAGCAGAGCCGCGAGACGGCACGGAGCCGGCGCCGATGCCAGGAGCGCATCCGTGCGCCGAGGAGCAGCAGCGGCGCATCTAGAGGCAGAGCCGCGCAGAGCCGCGCCCAGCAGGACCCCGCCCGCTGGCCGCGACGGGGCGGCGCCGGCACGGCAGCCTGGGGCGACGGGGGCGATTTAGGTGGGGATTTTGGATTTTGTGGGAAGAACCGACCGGGGAGGCTCCCCGCCGCCGCCGTCAGCCGTGGGACGGCCTCCTCCGGCGGCGGCGGGGGCAGAGGGGGGCGAGGAAGGAGCTTTCTTGCGGCGGCGGCGCGGACGCCTCGGGGTCGCCTGGGAGCGACCCGGAGGCGGCTAGGGTTTTCTATGTATGTCTTATCTCATTAAAAAAAACCTCAGGATAGTATGAGTGCGCGGAAATTCAGGCAAAGTAGGCAGAGGTGAAACACAGTAGGAACATCTCACCGTCTCGGGGATTGGAGAGGTCTCCTCGAGGGTCTGCTTGTCGGCGCTGTCTTGGCCGTCCATCGGCTCCTGCTCCTCGCCGGCGGCGCGCTCCGCCGAGACCTCCGCGGGCTTGATCTCCTCCTTCCGCACTTCCTCCGCCGCGGCCGCCTCCTCAGGGACCTTCCTCCTGGGCGCCCTACGCCTCCTCGCTGCCGGTGCCGGTGGCGGCGCCGGTGCCTCCGCCGGACTCTCCTGCGCCTCTCGGGCCCTCCGGGCGGCGCTACGCAGCACAGGCATCGTCAGTCATTGAGCCCCATGGGCCGCGCCCCCCTCCGCGCCTCGATTGCTCAGATTCCGCCGCCAAACGGCAGCAACGCCGCCGATCTCGAGGAGGAGGGAGCGGCGCGGCGACGGTCCGGCCCGGTGGCGAGAGTACGGGGAGCGGGACGGAGGGTACGTGGTGGAGCTAGCGCCGCAGATTTGACGGGGAGGAGGAGGCGGTGGTGGTGCTGGTGTTAAAATCGGCTAGAACGCGGAGTGACTCCTCGTTTATGCGAGCTGAGGAAGGAAAGGACTAGCACCGCGTGGCTATGTATGGATGATGCCACTTTGAACTTAATTTGGAACTTCTGAAATTTGAACTTAACTTAGAACTTGCTATATTTTTGGCTTCAAGGACGTCAGAAGTCAGAACATACACCAAATACCCAGAATAATATGGTAGCAGTATACGAGATAATTCTGAATGATATCTAAAGAGGGGAAGAATGCTAGTAGTCTTTTTTAGGAGAAAAAATGGTAGTCTTGACACGGCACGGGTAGTATGAACCCTTTTTAAACAAAAAATCTTGAGTTTAGCATGCGACTTGAGCGGAACTCGTTTTTTTTTTTGTTGAAATTACTTGAGCGTAACTTGTGGTTAGGTTCTTTGTAATAATATATAAAAACGAAGATGAGTTGGGTATATATCTAAAATATCGATAGCACCAAAATAAACAAGACATGAGTTATCGATGGCATAAATTGATAAGTGAAACACATAAAATCTAGATATATCGACGTGGGCAAATAGACATGCATTGCAAGAGGGTCAACAAAGATCAAGGCATACTGATAGCATCTAATTTTTTTCCAACTGGGATTCAATCCCTTTCCATTACTTAAAATGGAAATAACAAGACCAATAGCATCTAAACACTCCATGTCTCCATCCGTATCAAAATATAAGATTTTCAGATATTTCAATATGGACCACGCAGGGAGTGAAATGAGTGAAACCATGTCTCGTTGTGTAAAACATGCTCCAACTCATTATAACCATCCTTGAGAAAGCTATGTGTCTGGCTATACTATTACTCCCTCTAGTCGGAAATGATTGGCACAGTTTTGTCTAAATACGGATGTATCTAGACGTATTTTTACGTGTAGCTACATCCGTATTTAGATAAATTTGTGCCAACCATTTTTGACCAGATGGAGTATAATTTTACAAGGAGCATGCACTGAACAATTATGTTTAGATAAACTTTCAAAACATCTGTAAGATCTAAATGATCATTCACAACACAACAGTCCAACTAGTTATGCTTTCCACTTTTCTTCGCCAAGTGTACATTTATAGATAGAAATAGATTGTTAACCATATGGGAGCCAATGCTAAGGATGTGCACTTTCTCAATACGTGGCGTGTAAGGAAATTGCGCAATCAGGGAGGATGACTAGATTAAGATGCCCTTGTAGAAAACATGCATCCACTCGAGGCTAATCAATGGATGACGTCCGGAGCCAAGGCGATGAGAATCCTACCACCGCACACATGTGTAGAGTTTTGGTTTTGTTTTGGCTTCCTTCTTTCTGGTTTCGTAAAGCTTTTGTGCCTTGGTTAGTTTAGGAGCTTTTGGTTTCTCATGTTCATCGGTTTACAATTGTACTTGCGCTTCTTTTGGTTCTGTTTCTAACACAAACAACACGTGCTTTGATGCGTATTTTGAGGAAAAGATAGAAACAGAAACAGATTGGTTAGTTTGTTGCAAGTTTCTCTGGAAAAGGAAAACACGCCAAACTTTGACGGTGCCGTCACGCTAGTGCAATGGATTCTCTGGAAACTCCATTTACTATTTACGATTGCGTCTTTGGGAAGAGGAACGGACCTTCCCCATGTCGTAGACTCACACTGTACCAACACAATTGTGAGTACAAATTTAAGTCACCACTAGCGTCGGAGTAATCCTCTTTAATGATACACGCAACCAGTGGTTGGTTCTCACAAGGTTAATTATTTCTAAGCTTGAAAACATTCGTTTCAATAGTTGTTCTGGAATGTTCTCGGACGCATTTTATTTTACCATTCCCTTAGGGTATGATAAAAGATTGACACTTTCGCTGTCATGGTTCTGCATCATTTTGGCAGTATCCATTGCACATGGTTACCATTTATCCCATGGTTTGGTTAAACTAAGCTAAAATAGTGCAATGGTTCAGCCCTAAAACATTGCAGATTTTTAGATTAATTCTGCCTTCCACCATGCCGGTGAGCATCCTACCGTATGTTCCTTCCTTCTCGGAAGGGTTCTGTCCGTCCGCCACCGCCTCCACGCTACATTCTCGCACCACTATGTCGTCGCCTCGTTGTCCCGTCGCCCGCATCAACCTCTAGCGGATCGACATATGTGACTAGAGTGGGTGTGGGAGGGGTGAACAGGAGTTTATAAATTTTAGGAGACAACAAATTTTAATCTATCTTATGTGCAGTGAGTAATACGCGAAGCATGATGCAGGTAGAATCAAGCAACAAATGAAGTTCTCTTAAAGAAAGCTGCTTCAAGGAGAAAGATAAGAGAAGTCACATGAATATACGGACTAACACTTAGACATAAAAGACTAAGAAAATGCATCAAAGATAAGTGAGCTGAAGGTAAAAAGAAAAAGCAACGAGTTCTGATTTGTTTTCCGAAGTTCAATATGATGACCCAGATGTACGGTCTTTGTTTGGATAGGCTATGCACGCATGCACCTAATTCCTCCAACTTAGCCCTTTTCTCAGCCAATCTCGCAAACTTGACCCGAACTTTTCGGTTGATTTTCACAGTAAATCAACGAAAACCTTCACATCTGCCATGGCAAATCCACATGGTGGATGCTCAACAACTGACTCCTAGCCGTTTAGGAGTCCCAATCTATGAGAGTAACAAGCAGATCTCGTCGGCTTGAAAGCGCTCTTGATTTATGCTCCGATGCGCTCAATCTCTTTCTTTCTCTCAAAGAAATACGCTCAAGAACGGAGAGGAGAATTCTTGATTGACTCACAAGGCGGATACTCGATCCAAAATATTAGCTCAATGTTTCTAGGTCTCCAACCCGGACCCACAAGGGCTTGGGCCTTTTTTATAGCATAATTCACAAACTGTTGATTATTAGGCATAATTTCCATGATTAATTCCAGAAGATAAAGCATGATCGCAAGAGCTACTAACATGTTAATCTCGAAAATACTAGACGTATTAATTAACATGAACAGCAGCAAGACATCTACAAACACAGCCATCGGAACGTGACGAATGTACCGAACAATTGTAGATGAAGTAGTTGTTGGAGCAGCGACGGCAGCAGCTTGAGCGGCGACGGTAGCAGCTCGAAGAAGACGACGCTAGAGACGAGTCGCCCGCGGACCCGGAGATCGTCAGGAAGTCGAGCCGTGATGAAGAACTTGAAAGCAGTCGCGCGGGGCGCTTCCCAAAAACCTTATTCGCCCTCTCCCGTACAGGATCACAAGGACAAGTGGTTCCGGAGACCTGCTGTCCCGTTCGCCGGTGCACGCCGGCGCACGGGATGGAGTAGACTACGGTGGCGGTGCAAGGCACGAGATTGGCAAAACCTAGATTGGTTCGGTGTGTGACGGCGCACGGTAGTGCAAGGCAATATATAGTGCGGTTCAGGAAACCCTAACGGGTACAACGTGGGCCGGCCACGTCGCACACGTTCGAGTCGGTACAGCAGCCCACGATCCGGGAGCGACCCGAATTGGCTAAGCTGTACACGTACGCTAACGACTCGATTTTCCCGAACAGCAAAAATATAGGCATCGGCTCATTCCCGCAACCCGCGGCGTGTCGTGACGAGACGGACGGACGGCGGCGGAGGAGGAGGAGGAGTGCGCACGAGAGAGCCTTCTGTTCTCAACTAGCACACCAAGTGGTACAACACTCCACCTTATAAGGTGGTGTTTGTCTCCTCCAACTAGCAATGTGGGACTAAACTTTAGCACCACATTGCACTCCAAAATTCATGCACATGGGCACATGGGCCAATTTGAGATTTTCAGAATTGCTTATTGGGCTGCCCAAATGGGCCCAAATTCTAACAATCCCCCACCAGATCTCAAATTCCCATTTAGAGATTTTGCCAAACCTCGTTTCTTGTTTATATACCAGTGTTTCAGCAGAGACTGTTAAGTTGAACTTCCGCCTAGAGCTTCAAGCTACATCTACCAGCAACTTGAACAATGGACGAACCTTGAATTGCAAGTTTGGTGCCAATAGACTTCACTCAAAGTCATAACCAGTACGTGGCTGCCAGTAGCCTACCCCGCGGGTGGAGCATATGCGTCATACTCCCTGGTCTCTTCATGAGCTTACTAGAGATCACCCAAATCTCATAGACTGCGACGTTTAACAGTCGGACTCATATAGGTGTGTTCTTTCAAGGTCGCTCTGTAGGATAGCACCTTTGCTACGAATAGCCAACAGAAACACATTAAGGCATATTGCCAACCTGCCTTACAGAATGTGAGAGTTATGCATCTTCCCACGGAGAGGGTTATAAAATAACTCTCCTCTGTTAAACCACTAGCTTGTTCTTCCCAGGTCCTAATTCACGGGATCTCCGATCACATAGGTTGGGTTACCACTATGGTGTAACGCTCACGGGTCTCAACCCCATCTCCCTCGATGCACTATCTATCACATTACGTGATAGTCCCTTCGTAAAGGGATCTGCCAGGTTTTTGTCTGTTTGAATATAACTAACAGTTATTACTCCGGAGTTTCTCATTTTCCTGACAGACTTCAAGCGTCTTTTGACGTGTCTTGATGACTTCGCGTTATCCTTAGCACTGTTCACTTTCATGATAACCGTTTGGTTGTCACAGTTCATAAGGATGGCCGGTAATGGTTTCTCAACCACCGGCAAGTCCATCAAGAGCTCACGCAGCCATTCTGCCTCAACAGAAGCTGTATCTAAAGCAGTAAGTTCTGCTTCCATGGTTGACCTCGTCAAAATGGTCTGTTTGCAAGACCTCCATGACACTGCGCCACCTCCAAGAATAAATGCATATCCACTTGTGGCGTAGAGCTCATCAACATCTGAGATCCAGTTCGCATCACAGTATCCCTCAAGCACCGCAGGGTGCCCTGAATAGTGAATCCCATAACTCATTGTACCGTTCAGATAGCGCATGACCCTTTCAAGTGCATGCCAATGATCAATACCCGGGTTAGACATGAACCTGCTCAACTTGCTCACAGCAAAAGAGATGTCAGGTCTCGTCGCGCTCGCAAGGTACATGAGTGAACCGATCACTTGAGAATATCTTAATTGATCTCTCGTTTCCTTTTTGTTCTTTCTGAGTGTCACACTGGGATCATAGGGTGTTGGAGAAGGCTTGCTGTCTATATAACCAAAGCGGCTCAAGACCTTCTCAACATAGTGTGATTGCGTTAACGTAATCCCACTCTCATCCCTAATCAGCTTAATGTTCAGGATCACATCAGCTTGTCCCAGATCTTTCATATCAAAGCTCTTTGACAGAAAGACTTGACCTCATTTATCACTATCATGCTTGTACCGAAAATAAGTATGTCATCAACATACAAGCATAATATAACACTATCGCCCCCACCATGGCGATAATACACACACCTGTCAGCCTCATTAATGGCAAAGCCTGCAGACGTAAGAGTTGTCAAACTTCTCATGCCATTGCTTAGGTGCTTGCTTCAGCCCATACAAAGATTTTAACAATTTGCACACCTTTCTCTCTTCACCTTTTTCTACAAACCCATCAGGCTGATCCATATAGATTTCCTCTTCCAACTCTCCGTTAAGGAAAGCTGTCTTTACGTCCATTTGATGAACGATAAGACCATAGGAGGCAGCCAGGGAAAGTAGTACACGAATGGTGGTGAGTCGAGCAACAGGTGAATAGGTGTCAAAGTAATCTTCGCCTTCACGCTGGGTGTAGCCCTTGGCCACAAGCCGTGCCTTGTACTTCTCAATAGTACCATCAGGCCTTAGCTTCTTCTTGAACACCCACTTACAACCCACAGGTTTGCAGCCGTAGGGTCGTTCAGATAATTCCCAAGTTCCATTAGAAAGAATCGAGTCCATCTCATTATGGACAGCTTCTTTCCAGTCATCAGCATCAGGAGATGCAAATGCCTCTGCAATGGACGTGGGAGTATTGTCCACAAGGTACACAATGAAATCATCACCAAAGGATTTTTCAGTCCTCTGTCTCTTGCTCCTCTTGGGAGCTGATTCATTGTCATCCTTCTCAAGGACTTCCTCAACATGTGGTTGTTCAGAATGATCAACAGATGTACTAGGTTCAGCAAATATCTCAGAAAAATTCTAGCAATGCTATGCATATCCTTCATAGGAAAACGTTCTCAAAAAATGTTGCATCACGAGATTCCAAAATAGTATCAACATGCATATCAGGTATCTCAGATTTAACCACTAAAAATCTATAGCAAATGCTCCGCTGAGCATAACCTAGAAAGACACAATCCACTGTCTTCGGTCCAAGTTTTCGTTTCTTAGGAATTGGAACATTGACTTTCGCCAAACATCCCCAAGTACGAAAATAAGAAAGTGATGGTTTTCTCCCAGACCACTCCTCGTAAGGTGTCTTCTCTTTATCCTTGTTAGGAACTCTATTCAGGACATGACACGAAGTCAACAAAGCCTCCCCCCACCATGCCTTAGATAAACCAGCAGTGTCCAACATGGCGTTCACCAAGTCGGTCAGCGTGCGGTTTTTCCTCTCGGCAACCCCGTTTGATTGGGGCGAATAGGGAGGCGTCCTCTCATGAATAATACCATGTTCCTCACAGAATTCATCAAATACGTTGGAGAAATACTCGCCACCACGATCTGACCTAAGACGTTTGATCTTTCTCTCTAATTGATTTTCTACTTCAGCTTTATAGATTTTAAAGTAGTCTAAAGCTTCATCTTTAGTGTGCAACAAATATACATAACAGAACCTAGTAGCATCATCGATTAAAGTCATGAAATATCTCTTATCACCTTTTGTCAACACGCCATTCATCTCACATAGATCCGAATGTACGAGTTCTAGTAGGTGCCAAGTTTCTCTCCTCGGCTGCCTTGTGAGGCTTTCGAGGTTGCTTAGATTGCACACAGCTATGGCACTTAGAACCTTTGGCAATGGTGAAAGTAGGAATTAAACTCAAACTGGAAAGTCTACTCATTAAACCAAAATTAACATGACATAAACGAGAGTGCCAAACATTAGCATCCGAATCCACACTGCCACAAATATGGTTTACTGACTTATTACAAAAATCCGATAATGAAAAGCGGAACAAGCCTCCGCACTCATACCCTTTACCAATAAATTGTCCAAACTTTGACACAACTACTTTATTGGACTCCAAGACTAATTTAAACCCATCTCTGCATAGAAGGGAGCCGCTAACGAGATTCTTGTTCATAGTAGGGACATGCTGCACGTTCCTCAGCTGCACGATCTTCCCGAAGTAAACTTCAGATCTACCGTGCCAACACCACGAACAGAAGCATGTGATCCATTCCCCATTAAGACGCTTGAATCTGCGACCTGATAAGAAGTGAACATAGAGATGTCAGCACATACATGAACATTAGCACCCGTATCAATCCACCAACATGGAGATTGAAATACTGAAAGCACAATCGGTAAATTACCGTACCCATCAGCATTGCTAGCGGTCACGACGTTGACATGCTTTGGCGTCTTCCCTTTCTTGTCTGCACGATCTGGGCAGTCCACAGAGAAGTGTCCGGGCTCTCCACAAGTGTAGCACTTTAGCTCAGATTTGTTCAGCATCTTCTTCTTCTTCTTGAAAGAAGTAGTCTTGGTAGGCATGTTGAAGGGGGCTTGCTCTTTGCCTTGCTCTTGCCATGGTGAAAGTTCTTCTGCACCATGTTGGCGCTAGACTGACCTTCACCACCTCTCTCAGCAGTGTCCTTAGCCCGAGCCTTCTCCTCAACATCAAGAGACGCTATCAGGTTTTCAACCGATATCTCCTGTCTCTTGTGTTTGAGAGTTGTGGCGAAGTTTCTCCATGAAGAGGGCAACTTTGCAATAATGCATCCAGCCACAAACTTGTCAGGTAAGGCACACTTAGCGTGCTCAAGCTCCTTAGCAATGCACTGTATCTCATGAGCCTGTTCGACTACAGAACGGTTGTTAGCCATCCTGAAGTCATGGAAGCTCTCCATGATGTACAGTTCACTGCCAGCATCTGCTACACCGAACTTAGCGTTCAGTGCCTCCCAGAGCTCTTTGGCATCTGTAATGTGCATGTACACATCAAACAGCTTGTTGCTAAGAGCACTCAGAACGAGTCCCACAAAGGCAGTATTGGTTTCCTTGAACTTGTTCTGATCCTCGTCAGATATAGTTCCTTCAGGTAAACCCTCTGAAAGGATCGTATGGCCACCTAGAGGGGGGGGGTGAATAGGTGCTACTCCAATTTTTAATTCTTTTTCGATTAAGGCTTGACTAAAAGGTAAATTCTCTAGATATGCAACTATGGTGAATTTACCTATATGACAAGTTAAGTCTAAACAAGATAAGATACAAGTAGTAAATAACTAGAAAGGATTAACCGATAGGAAAGCACGCGGAGACAAGAATGTATTCCCGAGTTCCTCCTTTTTAGGGGAGTACGTCTCGTTGGAGGGGTGTGAGCTTCAAACTCAAGATGCCACAAAAGGCTTCACCCTATTCTCCGATGAACCTCGCACAAAAGCTCGGTCCACCTTTCTTTATCGGAATCCTCCAAAGCGGAATCCGGAGCACAAAAGCTCGTTACAACAACTTGAGGCTCAACCCACAAAAGGATTGGGGGCTCTCAATCACCAACAACACCTGCTACACAAAAGTAACAAGCAAGTGAGAACAACAAGATGCCTAGGTTTTCCTAGTGGAAACCCTAGGCTCGAATCCCTCAAGTGAATGAAGGGGAAATGAAGAACGCTTTGGTGAAGTAGTAGATCCGGGCCTTCTCCTTCAATCCTCCAAGTATGAGTGAGTTTGGGTGGAGGGATTGGGAGATCTAAGAAATCTTAAGCTTGCAACAATGGTGTTTTTCTTGTAGAGGCGAGCTACCAAGCAAGAGGTAGGTGAAGGGCATTATATAGCCCTTCCAATTTCTGGCCGTTGGAGCCCTTTTTCCCGAGCCAGCGGTAGTACCGCTGCGCCGGGCGGTACTACCGCTGGCCCCTTCTGCGCTGTGGTCAAAGCTGCACGCTGACTGTGCATTTGGAACTTACTGAGCGGTACTACCGCCCAAGTCGCCGGTAGTACCGCACATGGCCATCTGAAGCTCCATTTGGCGGTACTGCGAGCGGTACTGCCGCCGTGGTGGTCAAACCAACGCTGACCACCATGAGCCAGCGGTACTACCGCCGTAGTACCGCTGGTACTGCCGCACATGGGCGCCCGAACCCCATTTCAGCGGCACTGAGAGCGGTACTGCCGCGCCCCTGTAAACCAGGATGGCACAGCGGTACTACCGCCCGAAGGGGCGGTACTACCGCCTTAAACAAGGGGTTAGAGGCACATGTTGTATTGTCAACATCACCAAAACACGAGTAAGAGCAATTCATGCTCTTTCAATCTCCCCCTTTTTGGTGGATGATGACAATACAACAATTTGTAAAAATTTAGACAGAGCTCCCCCTAAATGTGTGCATATTAACGGATAGCTTTTGAATGCTCAAATGCACAACAAATAGGATCAACACTCCCCCTAACTTTTACAAACTGTGCAAGATAACATATAGATCATATCACAACATATAGATCATATCACAACATAAGCATGGGAATAAAGTTTAAAGTTCAACATGTCTTACACCATGCATAACAAACGAGGTTCACAACATAAAAACGACAAATAACCAAGTTCACAAGCGCATAAACAAACCAATCAAGAAGAGCGCAACACTTGTGACTTTCCCATGCAAAACCCACGAAGACCTAATAGATATTTCTCCCCCTTTGGCATCAAGACACCAAAAAGGAGAGAAACCGATGCTAACGTCCCGGGTTTACTCATTGCTTGGGGGGCGAGGGCGACGACGAGAGGACACTTCTTCTTCATCACCATCATAGTCCGACCAAGAGAAGATTTCGCCTTGAGAGTTCTTTGCTTGCCACTCTTCATAAGTTGGAATGTTCTTCTCCGAGCCGGAAGCAACTTGTTCACCTAGAGCACGGCGATGTTGAATGTCGAGTTGACGAGCACGCTTCTCTTTGTCTTCACGTTCCCATGCCCTCTTCTCAATAGCCTTGGACAAACCAAACACTTTCTTCATTTGACGAGCCATCCAAGTGAAGCCACTCTCCTTGGCAGCCCGAGAGGGACCTTCATCACCTACAACTTCCTTGTCCTTGCCCCTAGTAGTTTTGGTACCCTTGGTATCCTTGACCTTCTCCGTATGATCTTTGACACGGAGTTGCTTGGGCTTGTGGATGATCCAAGTGTTGTGGTCACTAAGACCCTCAGAGGGATGCTCGTTGGCCCACTTCCAAAGGATAATCTTCATGATGAGGGGGCCGAAGCAAGCATTCTTCTTGAAAATGGTGACGTTCCAAATCTCATTCCAAAGATAATCCATAACATCCAGTTTCTTCCCTTTGGTTTTCATACGATGAGTCATGACCATCAAGGTAACTAGGTAGCTGTGAATTTGATCCAAATTTCCAACCTTGGGATTGATGGTTTCCCGGTAAATGCGATGCATGATCTCATACGGAGGGTAAAGAGCATCCGAGTTGCCAACTGTGTACTTCTTCCAAAAATAGAGGGGAACAAGATCATCCTTGGGCAAAGGCTTTGGATTGAGGTGAACCCGGAAGTACTTCTTATCAAGAGCATCGGTCCAATGGGGACCAAAATCTTCATATCCAAGCATGGATCCAATATCACTCCAAAGAGCGGTGAGCTGCTTGTCTTTCGACATCCAAGTGATGTAGCGGGGCTCCTCGGTGCCAAAATAGACGGTGGCGAGGAATTGGCAAACTAGAGCTTCATCATAATTTTGTTGGAGAGTGATGAAAGGAACAATCCCAAACTCATGGCACATAGACAATGCTTCTCCAAAGTATTCGGGCTTTCTCTCCATGTGAGGGATATCAATGTACCTCAGCTCTAGCACATTGTCATTGGGCTTGCGATAAAGTATCTCATTGTAGCACTCCTCTTGAAAACGGGTATGGAAGAAGGGATTGGTGCCCCGAAACTGAGGAGTCAAATTTACTCGATCAACTGCATATGGATCTCTTTTCCTCATGGAAGTGTAATCTTTGTCAGACATCCCACTCGCTGTCAAGTGCTTGTTCTTGTTGGCAGCAGCTTTCTTCTTCGGAGCAGCCTTCTTGCTCTTGGTGACCGAGGGACCATACACTTCTTCCATTGTGGGATCAAACTCCTCGTCCATCTCGTCAACCCTAGGTTTCTTTCCCCGAGTCTTAGAACCACTCGAACCACCTGTGAATAGCATGGGGTAGGAAAGCATGGAGATGAGAAACACACAAATATTTCATGGGTAGAAAAACCAAGAACACGAGTGAACATAACTTGGAGGAAACAAATGCTAGGTGGGAGTACAACATCTAGGAAGGTTGGATTTGGCACAAGATGGTGATACATTCACAGAGGAACATGAAAAACATCCATAGTCATATCCAACAAATCTAGATGGAGAACTACAAAACTAGCCATAGATTCTTCACAAGATTCATACACAGGGTTCTAGGCATCCTAGATTGCATCTCTACCACACCAATTTGTCAAGAACACCACGAGGAAAGCAATCTGGTCATCTCCATCCATCAACTAGATGAGAGAGAGGGAGAGAGCTTACCGGTGCTCATGGCAGAGGATCGAGGGAGGGAGAGATGCCCGAGAGGTCCCGGGGCCGGGGGTGCAAGAACCACGGCCGGGGGAGCTCGGTCCCGGCGGAGAGGATGGCCGGCGGCGGCGGATTCACAGGAGGAGAGAGAGGGGCGGATGGGGAAAATGGAAGGATTGACTTTCACCCATCCGCCCGTGCCCTTATCCTGGAAAAATCCGCACGAGCGGTACTACCGCTCGATCCAGCGGTAGTACCGCCCCCGATTCCTGCGCGGCCCGGGCAGCGGTCCCACGCGCTGGCAGGGGCAGAGGCACCCGAGCCAGCGGTAGTACCGCTCCATGGGCCGGTAGTACCGGTGCCAGGGGGCAAAAACTTTTTATGGCTCAAATTGAAGCCGTAAAAAGGATTTGTCACCGGTTCCGACCAACAACTTTGTCGAGAGCATGAAATAAAAGGTATTTGAGACTGAGTGGCTTAGGATAAAGTTGAGGCTTAGGATAGAACTCGAAACTGGAGAGAGAGAGTTTACCCAAAAATGCAAGAATCGACACGAAAGGCCAAATTTGAGCACTCTCCCAAAGCAAAAAGGTCTAAAATACCCAAATAAGAGCCAAATAAGATCAACTCCTCATAAGGAGGAGGGCGGTGGCCTAGGCCACCATGTAAGAGTGTATGTGGTGTGACACCGCGAAGATATATCTTGGGTTCACCGCCACTACTCTTCATTTAAGCTCACAATTCATAGAACGAATATAGAGATGCAAATGAGTTCTTACTATCGGCATAATGGGGGAAGGGATAGCCCAATGTATTAGGACCGCACTTCCCCTATGTCCATGCCTACACCTAAACCAAATTACTATTGTCTAATATGGGTAGGTATGCAAGAAATCCACTAAGTCCAATTGCTTATGTCCACCACATTTAGTTCTCCTCTCAACTCCTTGAATCTTGCTTCACCAAGAGGCTTTGTGAACATATCGGCGAGTTGATGCTTGGTGTTGACATACTCGATTGCAATATCACCCTTCTCAACATGATCTCGTATAAAATGATACCGGATCTCAATATGCTTGGTCTTCCCATGAAGTACCGGATTGTGAGCAATTTTGATGGCACTTTCATTGTCACATAAAAGAGGCACTTTGTCACAAATGACACCATAATCCTTTAAAATTTGCCTCATCCATAATAATTGTGCACAACAACTTCCGGCGGCAATGTATTCGGCTTCGGTGGAGGACGAGGCCACACAATTTTGTTTCTTGGAAGACCAACTCACAAGAGACCTACCAAGGAATTGGCAAGTACCCGAAGTTGATTTTCTATCCATTTTGCAACCCGCCCAATCCGCATCCGAATAACCTACAAGATCAAAGCTTGTCCCATGGGGGTACCAAAGACCATAGTTAGGAGTATCTATCAAGTATCTTAGAATCCTTTTAACCGCGGTTTCATGACTTTCCTTAGGACTTGATTGGAATCTTGCACACATACCCACACTAAACATAATATCCGGTCTAGATGCACAAAGGTAAAGTAAAGATCCAATCATAGAACGATAAAGCTTGGGATCAACTTCCTTACCCTTCGGATCTAAGTGTAGATCCGCCTTAGAGTCCATGGGAAACTTATATGGCTTGGCGTTGTTCATATCAAATTTCTTGAGCATGTCTTGAATATACTTGGCTTGACATAAGAATGTTCCTTCACTATATTGGTGGATTTCAAAGCCAAGAAAATACTTCAATTCTCCCATCATGGACATCTCAAATTCCTTGGTCATTAGCTTAGAGAATTGATCACTAAATTCATGGTTAGTAGAACCAAAGATAATATCATCAACATATATTTGGCATACGAAAAGCTCTCCATTTATCCTTTTTGTGAAAAAGGTGGGATCGATTACCCCAATCTCAAAACCATGGTCTACTAAGAACTCCTTGAGATGATCATACCAAGCACGTGGAGCTTGCTTGAGCCCATAAAGGGCCTTATGTAGTAAGTAGACATGGTTAGGAAATTTAGGGTCTTCAAAACCCGGAGGTTGTTTCACATACACTAATTCACTTAGTGGACCATTTAGAAAAGCACTTTTAACATCCATTTGATATAAGGTAATGTTATGAGTAGATGCATAGGCAATCAATAAACGAATAGATTCAAGTCTAGCAACGGGGGCATAAGTTTCACCGTAGTCGACTCCTTCGATTTGGGTGTAGCCTTGTGCAACCAATCTTGCTTTGTTGCGAATGACTTGACCATGTGAGTCTTGCTTGTTCTTGAATATCCACTTGTTCCAATGACATTATGTGATGTGTCTTTGGGTCTTTCAACTAATGACCATACTTTGTTGCGCTCGAAGTTGTTCAATTCTTCATGCATGGCCGCAACCCAATCCATGTCTTCAAGAGCATCATATACCTTGAGAGGTTCTAAGCTAGACAAACAAGAGACATGACCACAAAAGTTAGTTAATTGATTACGTGTGGACACACCCTTACGAATACTCCCAAGGATATTTTCTTTGTAGTGTTGGAGATGATCCAATGTTGATGCACGCCGAATGACTCGGCGTTCTATGGCTTGACCAATTGTTTCACCAACACGAACATCTTCATCATTTCCTTCATCTTGTTCATGGTCAACCCGAAGTGGAGTTCTTGGAGATGGGGGTTCATCATGTTCTTGTTCTCCACTAGAGTTGGGTGGGTCTTGACCATTATCTTGCTCATGTGGATGACTATCATGATCTTGTTCTTGTATAGCTTGTTGATCAATGGTTGAGGTGGATGGTTCAACTTGAGTAGAACTTGTTCCTTCTTCTTGAGTGTCCATAATAGGTTCTTCAATAGGAATAAGTTCCCCTATGCCCATAGTTCTTATGGCTTGAGGTGGAGGTACATCACCTACATTATCATGATCAATATGCTCCGCTTGGGAGCCATTATCCTCGACAAACTCCACATTCATAGATTCTTCAACACATCCGGTGGATATGTTGTAGACCCTATAAGTATGGGAGTTTGCGGCATATCCAACAAAAATACCATCAAAAGTTCTAGATTCAAATTTAGCAATTGGGCAACCTTTAATGTAAACATGGCATTTGCATCCAAATACGCGAAAGTAAGAGACATTTGGCTTTTTACCGATAAGGAGTTCATATGGTGTCTTTTTCATGAGAGGACGAAAGAAGAGCCGGTTGGAGTAGTGGCAAGCGGTATTGATGGCTTCGGCCCAAAAGTTATATGGGGAATGAAATTCGGCCAACATAGTTCTTGCCATATCAATAAGAGTGCGGTTCTTCCTTTCGGCGACACCATTTTGTTGGGGAGTATAAGCAGCGGAATATTGGTGTTGTATGCCTTCCCCACTTAGGAAATCATCCATAGTGTAATTCTTGAACTCCGTACCATTGTCACTTCTTATTGCCAAAATCTTGGAGTCATATTGGCGTTGAACTAAGGTTGCAAAGTCAATGAATACTTTTTGAGTTTCACTCTTCCTCTTGAGGTAGAAAGTCCAACAATATCTTGTATAATCATCCACAATCACCAAACAATATTTCTTGCCACCAAGACTATCATATGTGGGAGGCCCAAAGAGATCCATATGAAGGAGCTCCAAAGGCCTCTCGGTGGAGATAATGCTCTTCTTGGGATGATTCTTTTCATGCATCTTTCCGGCTATGCAAGCACTACAAGGACGATCTTTGGAAAAATTAACATCGGTTAGTCCTACCACGTGTCCACCCTTCACAAGAGTTTGCAAATTTCTCATACCGACATGGCCTAGCCGGCGATGCCAAAGCCAACCCTTGTCGGATTTAGCCATTAGACACGTGGCGATTTGAGTGGTCTCTTTCGAGAAATCGACCACATACAAACCGTTTACACGAAATCCAACAAAGGCTACTTTAAGAGTTTGAGTGAAAAGGATGGTCACGTGGTGTTTATTAAAGATAACGGTGTAACCGACATTGCATAATTGACCAACGGAAAGTAAATTATATGAGAGAGATTCAACAAGTAGGACCTTCTCAATGGATAACTCCGGAGTGATCACTACATTGCCATATCCCAATACCTTAAGTCTTGCATTATTCCCGACGGTGACATGAGAAAATGTGAGTAATTGATTCAATAGGCCCTTTACTACTTCTTTGCTTCCGGTCATGTGAGAAGAGCACCCACTATCAATGAGCCATGAAGATCCACCGGAAGAAAAGTCCTACAAAGAATCAAGTCTTTGTTTTAGGTACCCATTGTGAAATGGGTCCTCTTTTGTTAGTCACAAGGGTCTTTGGAACCCAAATAGCATAGTGATAATCATCTCCATATGAAGTGCCAACATATTTAGCAAAAACACAACCATCTATAGATTTCATAAGAACATATGAAGGGTTGTATTTTCCCGCAAAGTCATTGTGAGTGGCATTGCCCCTTGTGGCATCACCACTCGCAATGGTAGTCTCTTTTGCTTGTGCGGGCTTGGCATTCTTCTTGTTCGTGTTCTTCTTCTTCTTCTTGGCAACATAACCAAGACCCTCTTTCCCTATGTGAGGCTTTTGCGCTTGCAAGAGCTCATAAAGAGGTTTCTCACCTTGAGGGCTAGAGGCCTTGGCAAGTTCATTCTTCAACCTAGCATTTTCCTCAATGATATTTGCATGATCACAAGAGCAAGTAGAGGAGCTAGGTTCATCAATTTTAGTAGATTGTATTTGAAGTTGTTCAAAAGACTTGGTGAGAATAGAGTGTTCACTCTCCAAGGCCTTGTGAGCCTTGGTGAGCGACCCTAACTCATCGGCTAGTCTATTATGACCAACACCAAATACGACCTTTTGTTTCTCTAAAACATTGTATTTAGCAATAGCATGGTCACGTTCTTTAATGATCTTAGAAAGAGTTTCATTTTGAGATTCATCAAGATTCTCAAGCTTCTCCTCAAGAGAAACTCGAAGTTCATGCTCTTCCTCAATCGCCTCGGTAAGGGAAGCGATCTCATTAGCATATTCTCTTTCTAGTCTCCCCTTTTCTTTAAGGAGATCTTGTGCGATGCCATATTGACTCATAAGAATCTCAAGCCGAATCTTGCTTTCACCTTGCAAGTTAGTCATCAAGAAATCCAAAGCAACATTTTCTTCCTTAACTCTAAGACTCATAAATTCATGCATTTCATTCATAGTCTTAGGAGGAAGGGAAGGTGATACCTCGGAGAGCTTGGCCATGAGACACGTAGCGGATTTGGTGGTGACATTATCATTGGGGGATTCAAAGAGAGAAGGGGTTGTCGATGAAGCAATGGCTAAAGCGGCCACTTCACTTGTGGTTGTTTCTTCTTCATCACTCTCATCCCCGGACATATATTCCTCTCTCACCACCAACACCTTGGAAGGTAGCTTCTTGTTGGGATTGAACTTCTTGAAGTAAGGCTTCGTGGGAGAAGAACTTGACGCTTCCTTGCGAATGAGTCTTCCTCCATGTTCTTCACGGTTCTTGTAAGGGCATTGGGCAACATAGTGGAATTGATCTTGACAATTGAAGCAAGTCTTCATTTTTGGGTTGCCTTCCTTGTAGCCTCTTGCTTTATGCTTTTTATCCACATAAGCTTTAGCTTTAGATGGATTTTTCCAAAAGTCCTTCGCCATGAGAGCCACATAATCTCTATGAGCACCCTTGAGTTCCTCGGGTGCCAAGTAACTTCCCTCTTCATGATCTTGGTCTTCATCTAGTTCCACAACCTTGGCCTTCAAAGCAAGTGAGGAACTTTGGGCCATTCCAAGAGCTCGGGCACGAGAGTCTCTAGCAATTTGAGCTCGGACCTTGTAAGATTGCATCTCTTGCATGACTTCATTTGAGGTCAAGAGGTCATAGTTGTGCTTCCCTTGGAGACTATTCAAGTCGTTCTCTTCAAACGGCATGAGGGCATTCACATACTTCCTCTTGATGTAAGTATCATCCACATGTTTAGCACCAAGGTCTCTAAATGCGGTAGCAAGAGCCTTGAGCCTTTGATACATCTCCTCATGAGTTTCATCATCTTTCTTGTAGAAGCCTTCAATTTGATTGCTCATGGCTTCATATCTATTTCTTCTCATGCTCTCATTTCCAACAAACACCTCCGTGAGATTGTTCCATGCTTCCTTGGCGGTGGTGCAATCTTCAATGTGATGGATGTTCTTTTCACCCACGGCAACACGGATCACATCAAGAGCGGTGGAATTTAGTTGAGCTTCAACTTCTTCTTTCCTTGTCAAGTCATTTTCATCCACCGGCTTGAATCCATCAACAATGATCTTCCAAAGACCTATGCAACCACTTTTCAAGTGAGATTTCATAGAAGATTGCCAACGGGTAAAGGAAGATGCATTAAGACTAGGTGGAGCTCCTCTTAAGTGAATAGGAGGATGAGGCACGGGTAGGTCGGGAGAGTATGCAAAAGGAACTCTAGCATGCTCTCCCTTCCCATTAGGTGTTTTAGGTGAGGATTCATTTTTATTTGAGTTCACCCCCGCTTTCTCTTCGACACTTACATCCGAGGGCTTCTCCTTAGGAAGAGCCTCCTTAGGAGGAGCCTCCGGAGTTAGGGAGGAGTCGATACCCTTTGCCACCATGAGTTGCTCTAACATTTTGCGCAACTCTCCCATTTGAGTATCCATAGAGGACTTCAAGGAAGTGAAGTCCTCCACGGAAACAGAAGTGGGAACGATGGTGTCATCGGGTATCTCATTCCCATGTTCGTCGAGGGCCATATTTCTCTTAGGCGGTTAAGCCCGAATAAAGAGCCGAGGCTCTGATACCAATTGAAAGGATCGTATGGCCACCTAGAGGGGGGGGTGAATAGGTGCTACTCCAAGTATGAGTGAGTTTGGGTGGAGGGATTGGGAGATCTAAGAAATCTTGAGCTTGCAACAATGGTGTTTTTCTTGTAGAGGCGAGCTACCAAGCAAGAGGTAGGTGAAGGGCATTATATAGCCCTTCCAATTTCTGGCCGTTGGAGCCCTTTTTCCCGAGCCAGCGGTAGTACCGCTGCGCCGGGTGGTACTACCGCTGGCGCCTTCTGCGTTGTGGTCAAAGCTGCACGCTGACTGTGCATTTGGAACTTACTGAGCGGTACTACCGTCCAAGTCGCCGGTAGTACCGCACATGGCCATCTGAAGCTCCATTTGGCGGTACTGCGAGCGGTACTGCCGCCGTGGTGGTCAAACCAACGCTGACCACCATGAGCCAGCGGTACTACCGCCCGTAGTACCGCTGGTACTGCCGCACATGGGCGCCCGAACCCCATTTCAGCGGCACTGAGAGCGGTACTGCCGCGCCCCTATAAACCAGGATGGCACAGCGGTACTACCGCCCGAAGGGGCGGTACTACCGCCCAAGGACAGTAAACACTTGATTTCTTCCTTTTCTTGATGCAAGATCAATGACAATGTTTGCATAAACCTGATCACACTTAAACAAGGGGTTAGAGGCACATGTTGTATTGTCAACATCACCAAAACACGAGTAAGAGCAATTCATGCTCTTTCACCCTCACTAGCCTCGACCATTTTCAGAGATCGCAACCACAGTGTGGTTTTGTACTGCCATCTCTTAAAGTCCACACCAGTAAACTTGTCCGGCCTCAGCGCATCAGATAGATGTCCCATGTTTAACTCAGGAAATTGCCTATTACAAATATAAGGTTTTTGGATTGTTGGATTATTAGGCATAATTTCCATGATTAATTCCAGAAGATAAAGCATGATCGCAAGAGCTAGTAACATGTTAATCTCGAAAATACTAGACGTATTAATTAACATGAACAACAGCAAGACATCTACAAACACATCCATCGGAACGTGACGAACGTACCGAACAATTGTAGATGAAGTAGTCATTGGAGCAGCGACGGCAGCAGCTTGAGCGGCGACGGTAGCAGCTCGAAGAAGACGACGCTGGAGACGAGTCGCCCGCGGACCCGGAGATCGTCCAGGAAGTCGAGCCGTGATGAAGAACTTGAAAGCAGTCGTGCGGGGCGCTTCCCAAAAACCTTATTCGCCCTCTCCCGTACAGGATCACAAGGACAAGTGGTTCCGGAGACCTGCTGTCCCGTTCGCCGGTGCACGCCGGCGCACGGGATGGAGTAGACTACAGTGGCGGCGCAAGGCACGAGATTGTCAAAACCTAGATTGGTTCGGTGTGTGACGGCGCACGGTAGTGCAAGGCATTATATAGCGCGGTTCAGGAAACCCTAACGGGTACGATGTGGGCCGGCCACGTCGCACACGTTCGAGTCGGTAACAGCAGCATTTTCCCGAAGAGCACAAATATAGGCATCGGCTCATTCCCGCAACCTGCGGCGTGACGAGACGGACGGACGGCGGCGGAGGAGGAGGAGGAGTGCGCACGAGAGAGCCTTCTGTTCTCAACTAGCACACCAAGTGGTACAACACTCCACCTTATAAGGTGGTGTTTGTCTCCTCCAACTAGCAATGTGGGACTAAACTTTAGCACCACATTGCACCCCCAAAATTCTGCCATGCACATGGGCCACACATGGGCCAATTTGAGATTTTTTAGAATTGCTTATTTGGTTTGCCCACTAATGGGACCAAATTCTAACACAAACTAGCAGTTGGAGGAAATATACCTTGTAGGGGCCCATCAGAACGGTCATATCTCTTGTATCTTCAAGTGCTCTGCACGCAAGAAGCGTCAGATACTGCTGCTTCGCTTCACCCATGAAGCATAAAACCCGAGAGAAATCGTGTTTCTTCGGACTGAAGAATTAGACACAACATAAGCTATATTGTCATAGCCACTTCTGCTACATGTTCAAATTAACTTAACACAAAACTCGGCTGCCCCATAGTTATGCATCGTGTTCAAGCTTAACCCAACATAAACTCTACTGCTACCCCAAGTTATGTTTCAAGTTCAAGCTAGTGCTTCATCTTCTCACACTGACGTGTAATGGCGTAAGAGATTTCCAACGGATTTGTTTCTTAGAGTATGAGTCTAACTTAGCACACAATTAAATTTCACTTCCTTCCGAAGAGATCTAACTGTAGAACGATGGAATTGGATGGGTTAGGTCACAATCGGTGCCTTCTCTGTTGTCTCGTATATATAGTGAAATACAAGGAAAACAACTGATTACAAATCATAACCATAATGGCCTCAATCTCCTATAAACGGGAGGCTCAAGATATGGTTGAATATCACCGATATCCTAGAGATATTCGGTTGCCTAACACTCCCCCGCAGTCACAGCGGGAGACTGATGGCCGTTGAGACTGGACCGAAAATCCAGAAACAATGGTGATGCCAATCCCTTGGTGAAGATATCCGCAAACTGGCACGATGACAGTATGTGAAGGATACGCACTTGACCAAGAGCCACTCGATCTCGAACAAAGTGTAGATCGATCTCGATGTGCTTGGTGCGCTGATGCTGAACCGGGTTTGTAGACATGTAGACGGCGCTAACATTGTCATAGAACACAACGGTGGCCCGAGGGAGAGGTCGATGGAGCTCCTCCAAGAGTTGACGAAGCCAGGTGGACTCGGCAACAACATTGGCGACGACGCGATACTCTGCTTCGGCGCTGGAGCGGGACATGGTGTGTTGGAGTTTGGAGGACCAAGACACTAGATTGTCGCCGAGGAAGACGCAGTAGCCGAAGGTGGAGCATCGCGTATTGGGGCAACTGGCCCAAACCGCGTCTGTGTATGTGATCAAGGTGTCGGCGGCGGACGGCATGAGCTGAAGACCGTGGCCGAGGGTGCCCTCGACGTAGCGAAGAACATGTCTGATCAACGCGAGATGCCGGTCTCGCGGATCGTGCATGTGGAGGTAGATTTGCTGGACGACGTACGCAATATCCAGTCATGTAAACGTCAGGTACTGGAGTGCTCCGGCGATGTTGTGGTACTCTGTGAGATCGGCCACAGGGGAACCAGCAGAGGAGGCAAGTTTTGGCGCGGTGTCGATGGGAGGAGAGTGGGCGCGGCAGCGCGGGGTGGGAACCCTGGCGCGGCGGTGTAGATTAGGGCTGGGGCGGAAGCTGTGATTTTTTTGGCTGATACCATTTAGAACGATGGAATTGGATGGGTTAGGTCACAATCGGTGCATTTGGAGGAGCTGGGCGCCGTTGAAGTGCAAGATCTTTGCGTGGCTTGCCCTGCAATTCAGGTTGTGGACGTCTAATAGAAGAACTAGACACGGCCTGCAGGATACAGTCTCGGCGTGTTACACTTGATTGCAGGAGGAGGATACCATTAGTCATATTCTGATGGGTGGTGTATACGCTAGACATGTTTGGTTGGGGTGTTTCCAACAGCTTCAGGTGGTGACGGCTGGTCCGCAGCATGGAGATACGATGCAGTCATGGTGGTTTCGGGCGAGAAGAAACTTCAGTGCCAAAGACATAAGAGGTTTCGATTCTCTGACGATCCTCATTTGTTGGAGACTTTGGAAGCAGCGCAATGCACGTGCTTTCCAAAACATAAACAAGCAGTATGATGTGCCGGGTCTAACTGCTGAAATTGTCGCTGAATGGGAGCAGTGGAGATCGGCTGGCCTAGGTGGGAGTAATACCTTTGCAAGAGTAGTTCACTAGAGTTTATTTTGTCGGTGTTGGTGTTGGTGTGTGTGTGATAGCCTGATGTCTTCGGACTGTCACTGATTGTAAAACACTCTCTATCTTCTATAAAGCTACGGTACGCGATTGCGTACTCTCTAAAAAAAAGGTCACAATCGGTGCCTTCCCTGTTGTCTTGTATATATAGTGAAATATAAGGAAACAACTGATTACAAATCATAACCATAATGGCCTCAATCTCCTATAAACGGGAGGCTCAAGATATGGTTGAATAGCACCGATATCCTAGAGATATTCGGTTGCCTAACTCTAACATCTATTAATAGTACGGTTTTCTTCTACGACTCAAAAGCATAAAACTTAATCACCTAGTCTAAGTTTCCACGTTCTGAACGCACAACCCCTCACTCTGCTTCTTGAGTCTTCTTCTCATCTCGAGACTTCATCTCCCGTTAGCTCTCAAAACGTGCTTCTTACTCTCTTGAGGTTTCATGCCTCAACTTGACGTCCTTTCGTCATCTTTACTTATTGAGAGTTCATCTTCAATGATTCCTCAACTGGTCGTATCCGCGCCATCTTCATATCTTGGAGATTGCTCAGCTTTTAGAATGATTAAACCTATTACATGTGGACTGTTTCCTGTGCATACTCGCAAACACGTTGGCCCTTTTAACCATTTGCCATCTGCCATTTAAAACCCACATCAAGGGCACTACATACACTTTCAACCTCTTCTCTGATGCCTAGGTCACTGTCGAGCAGTGTCTTTTGACCATTTGAAGACACTGCCTCGAGAGCTCGGATTGTCTCCTAGGTGAAAATTTACAAATTTTGATTAGGCGACGATGCCGCTTGTGCATTGTTTCCTTTTTCGAGGCGTCGGTTTGGAGAACCTCTTATGTATTCCAGGTGTAGTATTTTGTGGTGGTTTGGGTCTAACTGCTGCGAGTGATTGATAATTATGGTGGGTTCCTTTTTATTAATTTTTATTTGTCCTTTTTCGCTGTGTGCATAGTTAATGTCCCCGACTATTTCTTAACATTACGATTGGAGGAGACTCTGGCTGTAATTGGTATTTTTTTAATTAATATATTTCCTTTATCTGAAAAGCCGTAATGGCCTAATGGTTACACCTTTACACAAAATGGTTTAATAGGTTCTGAGTTTCGAACAAAAGTGGTTTATCATGTCACGCATCTTTTTTTTTTGAATTTTATAATATATATTAAACCAGCAAAGAGTACACGATTACATCGATTACAAAAACAATACTAAAAGAGACGAGCAAATCTATGAGATATTCAAGCCCTTTCTTCTTCCATGATACAATCTTGTACTTTTCTGAAGGCAGCCGTAGAACAATGTCGAATACACCAAATCACAGACCTGTGAATACCAACGAAGGTTCTCCCCTTTTAATTTTGAGCCGCAATGCCAAGTCTTTGTGCACGCACGCAACCATTAAATTAATCAAGCAACATCGGCAAGAGTACCACCACTGATATTCCAGGGACAAATAACCGAACCATTTTGTCGACGTCATTGGGAGCCGAGAGAACGAATCACCATTGCCGAAGATGCAGTAGCCGGGATAGATATTGCGAGGACAATCCTCCTCGCGGCAACCATAAGAAATAATCCAAGATTGATTTGGCGAAGCAAGATCTGAAGAACCATATCTAGACAAACTTAATCTTCCAAAGCCACCATTGACGTCTGGAAGGAGATCACGCCGTCGAACGAAGTGCGGAAGATCACTTATTGCAGACGAAGCCATCTCCATTGACGAAGAAGAAAACAACCAAAATCAAGCTCTAACATTAACAACCTTTGTATAGCGCCCTGCGCAGGTCCGAAGTCTCCACCCCTCCTAGTGCCAGAGCGGCAACTAGAGGAGGCGAGGACCCGTCAATTCTTAGACGAGAGCGACGATGAAGATATAGATGGCGCCGGCGGCGACGGCTAGGAACTGGCAGCCGTTTGCCTTTCGATTAGATAGAATAGAGTATTTATTTACATTAGCAGGTCAAATCTCCAGAGAGACAAGAACCCAAGAAACCACAAAAAAAAGGGCACATTAAAAAAGCCCAGAGTTTACAACGGCACATTACAACCATGCTGCAAGAACAGCTTACAGGAAACGAATGAACAAGCAAACATAGAATAAAATTGGAAGCACAGCTTGATCATCGGGACCACCGTCTGCCGATCAGGTCAGCACCAAGGGGGGAACACCGTGAACAAGAACGCCGCCGGAGAGTCCCGCCTTCGTCACGCCCCTGCTTGTCGTCGTCGACTGCCCTTCGCCTCCACCTTCGAAGAAGACCCCTGTCTTCTCGTCCTGGCTCGAAGGACGCCGTACCGTCAGAAGGTAGATCAGCTCACCGAGAGCACGAAGAGCACACACACCGATTTGCAGAAGAGCAGATCCAAGCACAGACGCCACAGCCCGCGCACTACCCACAGACATTGCCGCCGGTCCCGACAACGCGACAAGACGTAGGCTATCGGACATGGGCACACACCGAAGACATGGCACAAATAAAAAACAATGGCCGCCAAGAAAGGGCAGAGCTCAACCTGGCCTCTGTCTCTCAACCAAATCTCCAGGCTGCTGCCGCCGCAGAGGGGAACACATTCCCCTCTCGCCTAGGCTCGAGGGCGCCGACCCGCGGAAGAGCAGACCACCTGCGCAGGTTAGCAGCAAAGGAGGGAGCTTTGACCGAACTGGACGACACCTCGCCACAGGAGCACGCCGCCACAAGCAGACCGCAAACACCACGCATCGCCACCACCTCCCCGCAGCCCAAGACGACGCCTCCAAGGAGGGCACGACGCCGGAGCGCCGCCGTCGCCCGTTCAGCAAGGAACTAGGGTTTTCACCCAGGCGCAGGGGAGGAGAGCGGGCAAGGACCATACCTCATCGTCGCCTCCAAGGAGGGGAGCGGCGTCGAGACGTCGCCGATGACGCGACCACCAAGCTGGCCGAAGATTTCTCCGGCAGGACCCCTGACAGCCACCCCGGCAAGGCGAGATGGGATCCGCGTGGGTCGCAGCCGCCATCTTCAGATCTGGCGCCGGAGGCTGACGAGGCACCTCCACGCCGTGACCACGAACCACTGCTCCTTCGCCGCCCGCGCGGCCGAGGGAGACGGTCTCACAGCACCAGCAAGCGCCCCCCCGCCGCCAGGGCCGACGCCGCCCTCACCTCGAGGCCGCCGCCCCAACAGTCAAGCCCTCCACGCAGTGAAGTGGCGAAATCCCCGCCGCCACCGTCACGGGCGGCCGCGCGGGCTTACCCGACAGCTTCCTCGGGTTGGCGACGAGGGGGATAGAGTAGGGGGAGGCCGGCGGCGGCTAGGGTTTGGGAGGCCCCCGGTGTCGCCCCAGAGGAGCGACACGGGAGGTAGAGGAGAGCGGTTGGATAATCGAGAGTTGATTTTCCCCCTCATTTCCATTTTGATTGCATGCATACTCAAATGAGTGAATCTATATTCAGAATAAGTCTAGATTCACTTATTTTGGTATGTATGTAGTCAATAGGTAGTGTGTCTTATAAAAGTGAATGGAGGAAGTACTGTCCATGACGAACGATCAGTCTTCAGCCACCCAAACATGGCATGGCCTCTCACCGCGCAGCACACCCTTCTGATTAAAGTCAGCCAGATGAGATGACAAGTACAAAATCAAGTACTCCCTCCACCACATACTAGTTGTCGCTAGATGGATGTAGAGTATCAATGTTTTTCTCATTTCATATCAGTTTGCTTCATCAATCTCGGAATCTCCAACAGTTTGTTTAAGTACAAGAACTGTTTCAAGTGCCTAGTATAATAGTATAGTATATGTTATTGGTCAAGCTGTCCATACGAACTGCTACATCTGTGATCAATATGAAGTGTGAAAGAATGGATTATATAGCCCACGGCCAAACAAAGAGCATTACTTTACAAAAGAGAAGGGGAAGCAAAAATGTGGCCAAGGTTAACACCGCGTCAAACCAAGAAACCTTAATGGCCTATTTGGAACGCAGGAATCTCACAGCAAACCATCAAATTCTCATAGGAGAGGGGAGATCGGTCATTCCAAACTGGGCCGCCGGGTGTAGAGCTACAATCAGGAAGCACGCTTAAATCGGTGAGAGTGGAAGACCATAAAACCTATGGCAACTTCACGTTGGCCAACTCCCCCATGGCCGATTTCACAGTTTCTTCCGCTGCGAAGTCCTGTAAAATCCAAGCAAACTGATCAGCGAAGTTTGAATCAAATGTTGTAGTGAAAGAACTTTGAGCCGCAATACAGAGATATAATGAAAAAGAAACAAAATATTATGTGCCTGACCCAGGCATGAAACGGCATAAATGAAAAAAACAAATGTGATAGGAGTATAGCATGGTTGAGTACCTGCAGCCGCTGCATCAAGTACATCAAGAACAAATGCACAAACACCTGGTACAGGTATACACAAATTCAGTTAGAGGTCGACCTTAACATGATTTAACATAAAACATACAAGATAAAGGTCATGTGGTTCTTGCCAGATAAATAAAAGGCTGACTCGGGCAACAGGATGCCGCCACAGAAATCTAGTCGCCCTCACAGCTCCTGAATCTAAAAACTTCGCAGCCTTTTGTAACTGGAACACCAAAAACGCAACAAGGTAAGGTAACTATTAGTGTTCTCCCACTACTTATCAGGATGCAGCACTTCATATTTCTACTACATGTACCTGCTGATTTGCCGTTGCCATGTGCCGATGATGTAGAGGGAGAGGCCTGAAATATACAGAGCTAATTGTCTAAAACTGTCCTTGAACTTGCAAACAGAGGAGCACAGCTAAAACTTCAGAAATCTCAAGTACAGTTTGCAACACAAGGCTACTTCTGTTTTGATTGAACATTCTCATAGCATACACAAACTATGACATGCTTATAAACAAAATATTCCTGCATGTTCAATAACAAAAGAAAAAAGGTCAACATACTCTAGCACATTGATATCAGTATCTTCTTCCCATGATGATGCTGATCTGCGAGAAACCCTACTTCTTTCTGCTTCTACCTATCAAATGAAACACATTGATAACAGAATGACAGTAAGATAAGAATATTCCACAAGACCATGATTGTATCATAACTAATAGGGGAGGACGAGAAATTAGGAACCTGCACTTCATGAAATTGCTTCAACGATTTCTCTAGTTGGAATTCTAATGCACCTTTTTCACTGGCCATGGACTCTAATTGTGTTTGCTTGTGGTACTGGAGAAAGGACGCATACATAACAAATTAGCTCTCATTAACCAATATGTCAATGATACAGAAGAAAATCGGTATGCTTCATCACGTACCAGTAAATCAGTAAGCTCACGATATCTCTTCTCTAGCTCAACATGCTCCTAAAAACAAGAAAATTGCATGAATAAATGTAACCTGTAAGTATGATCCGGTAACAAGGTGGGTGTAGTAAATATCACTCAGTTTTAACAAAACTAAGTGTGATTTGGTTAGGATTATAAACCTGTCTAGAATAATGCTCTGCATCTCTTCTCATTCCAGCCATTTCAACTCTCATCTTCTGCAACTCAGCCTACATCATACAGATAAAGATGTTAGAAATAATGGTGTGAGACAAAGCATTCTGGTTACTATAATGACAACAACTCAAATGAAATATTATTATTTTCTGTGATACCTGATCATCAGGTTAGCATTTTTATTACCTAAACTCCTAGTTATTACTTGACAACTAATTCTTCGATCCTTATGAATTAAATGGTACCTCCAAGGAAGATATCTTGTTTTCTGCCTCTCTCTGGCTTTGGCGTGCTCGCTCAACTTCCTCCTGCCATGCATGTATCTGCTTTCCAAAAGCACAGGAGCAAGAGAAACAAACACCAAAATATTACATATCAGGATAACGGACAGTACGCTAAGTTTCCGTTATTTACAAAGCAAAAATAATTACTACCTCCGATCCATAAAAACTGTCGTGGGTTCTATAGTAAGTTTGTACTAACACTGCTTTTTCCTGGCGACATTTAAAGTGGACCGGAGGGAGTAATACAGATTGCTCGAAAAAAAAAACAGATAGGCATTTGTAGAGACGGTAATAAATAGTTTCACAATATTGGTATTTTGAAGACATGGAAGTACAGTAATGTATAACTCAATATTAATCCCAAAAAGAACTGAGGTGCTTTGGTTTTACTCTGAAAAAACCCCAGTTATACTTTCGCCACCATTTGGAATCAGTTTGGCACCTGTTTTTTGTAATGTATTGTGGCCCGTCTCATCTGGGTATTGTTGGATCCTGTCAAGGTAGTGGGACTAGCTCCTGATGTCCAGACGTTTAGCTTTTTGCCCCATGGAGAACAATTTTATTCGGTTAGTCTAGCTTCCATGTCTTGGGCTATTTGAACAGTGCTTCCTCTGATAAGAAACATCGGTCCCATGTTGAGATTATTTTCTACATTTGTTTGTTACAGCAGCCACCCCTTCAGGCCGCGATGAAAATTAGCTGGAGTAGGGCAGATAATATAGAAGGCCATTTGCGCTTCTTGCATTCAACAAACGTCCGTTGGCTCTTTTGTGCACTACCTCCCTACACTGGTGATACATATGGATGCCATCATGCTGCAACTGCAAGGGTTTGAGATGGAACGGAAGTCTTCAGTGCTGCGGAATTGGGGATATCTCTTTAGTAGTTGTAAGGGAACTTTTACATCTTGTTGTTACTCCTTTGCCGCTATCTTATTCTGGCTGAGTGTCTGTATAGGGTAGCTAATACCAATGGGAGGTGTAATCAGGTTTTTGACATGTAGTTCGTGACCCAGATCGTGATCGCACTGTGGGTTTCCTGATAGGTGTCGAACCGTTTTCCCTTTTTTCCCCTTTCCTTGCTGGCAAATGTTATTTCTGTTTTAAGTAAATATAAAATGGGATGATCCGGTTAAGAAAAAAAAATAACCTGAAGAACTTGATTAGCTTCTTCAGAAGGCTTCTTCTGAGCACGGCGATTACGAGCTTCCATCTCCTGTAGTTCTTGATGCAGCGATGCACACTCAACCTGAGACAACAAGGGTATCAATAGTGAATAGCAGCAACTAAGCCGTTCAGATATCGCGGAAGTGCAGAAAAGGAATTTACCTCAAGCACAGCTACTTTGTGCTCAAATTCCATTGCTCTTGATGAGCTTTGATCAGCAGCTCTCTGTACACCAACAGAACAGTCAGAATCAAACTAAATTGCTATTGTTTCTTTAAAGAGAATCAAAGCCAAATGATAGTTCAATATTAGCAACGATTGTGTTGGAATTAGAGATCAATCGGCCAAATTGTGACATCCATATAATCTAAACTAAGTGACACTCGTATCCTTTTTCTTTCAATTTAATGTGAACCTTGTACTTTAACAGTGTTACTTAGTGTTTTTTTTTCAAATGCATCCTCTGGAGAACAAAACAAAATAGGCGAATAAACAGATGAACACAACTAACAGGATTGCGTATATGCGCCCTATGCCAAAACATTTGATCTTACAGGAGTAAACGTAACAAGTCATTAGAAAGAGCTTGTGACTCTAGAACGTAGTAGACTAATAGTTGTAGCTGTTGGAGAACAAAAGGGTCAGGCTGTGATAAATCCCCCTTGGACTGTGAACATGTATGTAGCACCAACATGCACTTTTCCTGTTAGTGTTCAAGAAAATTGGCACATAACTTTGACATACTATCATAATAGACCATGCTGATGCCTGATATTTATACCTTGTAAAATTACCTGGATTCTAGCAAGAGCATTTGATGCCTCGACAGCCCGATGCTCCAGTTCTACTTCTCTGTCAACAGCTGCCTGCGATGTAATAATAAATATTAAAAATTCACAACACAAGAAACTATTACAAAGATTAAGAAATAAAACGGATGTACTTTAACAAATTACCATCTTTGTAGAATTATGTGCAATACGCTCCTCTTCAGCCCTCCGCTCTACAGTAGAAAGTTCCTCTCGTAAAGCCTAAATGCAAATGGTACATATGGAGGTTAGATAACTACACTACATGAACAGATGAGGACTATTCTACCACTGAAAGCCTATTCTACTAACCTGGATGATCCTGGTTTCAGTAAGCTCACGGTTCCTCTTAAGGCCATCCATATCTTCCTAGTATCAGCAGACAACAAAATCAATTTATTATCTATCTGATGACATAAAATCATCAATTATGTTACAGAAGCGTAAAAACATAAGAACACATGCTAACAGTCTACAACTGTGAAGACATGATACTAGTGAGTAGTGACTGTAAGAGACTCTCCATATGTCGAAAAACTGTATGTGTAGCTGCACATATCAAATGAAAATGAGCAATTCCCACTCCCAGAACCAGAATAAACCAAGGTTCTATTGAGCGCTAGGCGCTGATTGAGCGTTTTGCCTTCGATTTTCCCTTTTCTGAAGGATTAAAGCGCTGAGCACAATTAAGCCCACGTTTAAGCGCAGTTAAGCGCTGGGCGTTTTGCCTCGTTCAGCGCCTAAGCAAGCTTAAGCGTGCGCTTAAGCGCGCTTTTTATAACCTTGGAATAAACTACAGGCCGGATTTTCGACAACACCACTAAGTTCAACAGCTAGATTTTTTAAGAGATGCAAGAATCTGTATTAACAAAGGTACAAGAATACAAAAATGACATGACCATCTTGAGTTCTTGGAATGCATTGCAAATATCCTAGTCCAACTGCAAATCATGGCTACCTGAGACTTTATCTGCATGCAACTACAAGAAACACGACAAGCACCTCTACGATATTCCAAATGGAAAAGGAAAAAATAAAGACACATATTACAATGCAGTTATAATTAAATTATGACAATAACAAAAGAAAACATTTGGGTAGCAAATCCTGGAAAGAATGACCACTGTATTAGCATATTCAAAACAATTGTAATGATTGAAGACAACAGAAAAGTGCCAATATGGTACAAACATACTAAAGAAACTCTACAAATAGAGTTTCCTAAATTCCTTTGGTAATGGTAGTAGTGTTATAGAAAATAAGGAAGAGATTAGCAAAATTAAGAGTATGAAAGATGAACCTGTAAGGATGCAAGCATTTGTTCTGAAGCCGCTGCTTTTTTCTTCCAAGAGTCCAACGATTTAGCTAGAGACTCAATCTCAGTGTTTTTTGCAGTCAAAGCATCAACCATGTTAGATTCAACTCGTGATCCTTGTACTCTGGACACTGATAGTTCTTGCTGTAGTTGCTTTATATGAGCTTCATGTGAGCTACATTTCTCTCTCTGTTATGTGTTATAACATCAATATATATTAGAGAAAAGCACCCTACCATGTATGGGGTTAAAGTATGTGGATACAAATGTAACAAGAACTTTAGTAAGATAATCTGACCTCATGAACAAGAAGTTCCTCTAGCTGCGCATTCTCGGATTTATATTCTTGGAGACGGGATGAAAGTCCAGCGCAGACCTGTTGATAAGTAAAAGTTAAATCAGCGGGTCAACATATGGGCCTAATCACAAAAAAGGTAACGTGGCAGGGTCACTAAGTTCATACTAATCCTTACCCGAGCTAATCTAGCTTCTTTTGACTGGCCAGTTTTTGCAGCGCTCTTCAGTAACCCCTGAGCCTGCCAAAGTCCATACAAGACAATGGTATAGTGTAATCAGAGAACGAATTCACATCAGCACATCTTGGCCATTATGAGTGCAATTTGCTACAGCATACCTCCTCGAGCTGGTCTTGTTCTTTAAGAGGAACTGAATCAGACTTATGTTCTTGTTGATTTTCTGTGATCTCTAGTGAATCTGACAAATTATTTTTCTTCGAATCTTGGGGTTTGCCCGAACCTTGTGTATCGGGTACATCAGAGATATTTCTCTCCTGGATAACAGCCACAGCTGTGTCTTTATCCTCCAAACTGACTTCTAGACCAATCTCAGTGGGCTGGTTACTGCTGCTTGGCTCACTTTTTTCATCTGAAACTTCAGGAACAGAGCTTTCAGAAGCACTTTCCAAACGTCCAGAATCTGTAACACCGTCCGTGACAGAACCTGTATCCTCGGGTTTTTTCTCCATGGACTGGACTTCAACGGAATCATCAATAACATCCACACCTCTATCATTTCTCAGGTCAACAACAGTGCTCTCCCCTTTGTCGGATGTACCCTCACTGTCTGCTCCCTTCACATCGACCGAAGTGACTTCAGGCTCACTGGCACCAGCAGTAGCATCAGCGTTTGATGAATCCGCACGCGCCGAAGGTTTGATCTTCTCAATCTTGATCCTCTCCCGTGGCGGTTGCCTGTTTTTCCTCTCCTTCTGAGCCGCTGTCTTGTTACTGGCATCCCCAGCAGCGAGCTTCAATGGACCCTGCAATTCGAAATTTACAGCAAACATCGGGTATCAGGTGGTCTGAAAGGCATACTGGTGAAGTATGGTCATGGAGCCAATCTAGCTGCAACCTTCTCCCTTGGCTTTCCCCTCTTCGCTTGCCCTTCTTGGCCACTCGACCCTTCAACAAATAAACGTTGGACATTAGTATTAGCCCGTTCGCTGAGCAGCTAAAATGTGCACCGAGTGAACAAGGAGCCATGTTTTATTTACCTGAAGGCTGAGAAGCAGGCTGCTCATCGGCGAGCTCCGTCGCCACGCTTTTCGCCCTCCGGTCGACAACTTCGAGCAAGTCTGTTACAAAAGGCAGGCAGCTGTTAACATATCCACATTACCAGCAACTCCGTAGCGTATTCAAGCAGGCAATGGGTTCGGGCTGGGTGCAACACCGAAAGCGGTCCGAACAAAGCTCTGCACGAAGGCTAGTTGGCCAGATTTCGCGACTGGCATCACAATCCCGCGGAGTGAACACAGTAGGAGAGCGCCACGGAGAAAGGCCAGATCTTAGCCGGGAGGAGGGGTGGATCTCGGCGGCGAATCGGAAGGAGGGTGCGGGGAAGGGAGAGGGAGAGGGAGGTCTGGCGCGTACCTTCGGCGACCTTGAGCCAGGAGGCCATGGCGGGAGCTGTGTGATGATCACCTCCCCGGCTCGGCTGGCGACGGCGAGCTAGATAGGTGAACTGACTCTGCCGGTGAGATTTCCGGGCGCGGCAGTGGGGGCGGGAGGGTTGGTGCTGGCGGTGGCGGGGCTCCGAAGTCCGATCCGACCGACTGGTTGGTTGGCTACTTGGCTTGCTTGGTGGGACAAAGGGCTTGCAATATGAAATACGTTTTGTTGCATCCCTCAGCAAGCCCGTCTAGCTCAGTTGGTAGAGCGCAAGGCTCTTAACCTTGTGGTCGTGGGTTCGAGCCCCACGGTGGGCGAACTATTCTTTTTGTTCACCGTTTCGACATCCAAGGAATCACTACGCTATAAACATGTGCCCCGAATCAACGCATTGTCATTCATTTTTGTCCTGCTATAAATAATACTTCTTTTGTTCTTGTCCTGTGCAACTATGCCAATACCATCCATATTTCTTCACAATCTTACAAAAGAATAATTACATATGTGCATATATACTTATATGATGTGACTAATTGATGTGGAAAGCTACTCAAGAACATGGGTTCAGTTGAGCGGATATAAATGTTCTCAGTTTATTGATGCCTCTCCTTCAGAAGTTTAGGATATAAATGGCTGCCGTTTCGCCTTCCTTTGGTACGAAAGATCGTGTTTCCCGCATACTAGGGCTTGATTTGGATCAGTTCATCTTGGTATCTTTTCCCGATGACCAATTGCTCATCTTATTTCCAATTCTTAAGTTATTAAAGGCTTGCATTCTATATCAATCAGAAAATGTGTATGCTCTTGCTGAAAAGAGAGTCCCTTTCTTATGAGGGTATTCTGTATGGTTTGTTTGCTCACAGATTTTTCCGCTCTCACCTTCATCATATGCGAGTTTACTAAACTTTGGAATTCGAGGGACGTTTAATCTGTATGAACTTGAAGGCATAGCCAATTATATGGATATAAGAGTTAAACTATGTAAAGGTGACCTTAATATTAGAGTTGAATCGTGTGGAAGAACAGACGCTAGCCTTTAGGGGATATAGTGTTGTAATTTTTATGCTATCCTTCTTTTTTTTTGGCATCTTCTCATGGGGCCGATATAGAAACAATGTAAAACGAAAAATATCTGTGTGAATTTATTAGTTCTGACTTGATACAAACATGTGCCACGTATCAACGCATTGTCATTCATAATTTTCAAGTCTTATCATCCGAGTTTTCTTAATATTTGTATAACTCTTACTCAAAGATGGACGGACGTGTTGTGTTTCTATCCGTGTTTTAAGATGGACGGGCGTGGCAACGGGCGCCTTCATGGTCTAGTATCTTATAGTTGTGACATGCAAGCATATACCATCCTCTTAGATTTCTGAATTAATGTCAGTATAGTGTTTTTTTTTTGTGAACCTGGTGTTGGAATTTACAACTGTTTCTGTAAAAATAATTAAGCTAGTTGTATGGGTACTTTAGTTGTACAACACATCATTTAGATTGTTTCCATTTTGTCGGGCAACAAGGCTCTTGGTGATGTTTTTCCATGTAAATTTTTTTTGTGTTTCGATGCATTGATAAATAAGAAAAATTTAAATGATCAAGAAATCACCCCGTACAACACAGCTTAGAGTACAACGACGACAACTCGCTACGAACAATGAGGGTCGTACACACCCAACAACCGGCTAGACCGAAGACAACCACTAACGACATCAGAACTACAAAAGAAAGGAGTATGTCCTAAACTGAGCAACATCGCCGAATCTCGACCGAAGCCGGTCACCTCGGATTACCCTGACAGATCCAACTAAACTTACCTTGTAGACTCAAAATTAAGAAGAAACCGCCCCCCTTATTCGCAAAGCAACTTAACGCACAATGTTCGGAGAATCAATTCGCCAACTCAAATTCTAAAATTTGGTGGATTTCAAAGCGGGAGAGGGCGATCCACCTAGTCGTGAGCATTAGTTTCTCAATCAGTACTAGCGCAGACCCTATCGGCAAGGCATGGCAGACCAGCAGCCTCCAGGTGGGCGTGTACCACCCCAGCAGCAGCATTCCGAACATGACAAAGAGGTAGAACGCGAGGGAAGGGTAGATCATCCTGTACCGCACCGTCATGGTCCGTGGCGCTCGCCCTGCGCTGGTCAGTCGCGGTGTCCCAGTACATGTCCATGAGCCTGCGCTGAAGAAATAGGCTTTCGCCCCGCTATATTAATATAACAACCACCCGATACAACAATGAGGCCACAACTGGGCAAACAGCACAGTCATGCCCAAAAGAAAAGGAAGAGAAAAAAGAAGAGAAAACAAAGCCGACACCGGCGGATCAACGAAAACGAAAGTGACTCGCAACCGCTGCGTTCTCTCCGGCGAATTCCCACCATGAACCTAGCACTCTAAATCACCGCGTACCAAACAACACCTCCAAGAAGGAAAGTGACGACGTCGACGCTGTTGCCCGGTCTAGACCTAGGGTTTCCCCTGGTACGCTCCGAGGAGTGGGGAAGAGGTACACCCGACGCCCCCACAAGAAGGAAGGGTGACACTCTCAAGCGTCACCGCGTCGGTGCCAAACAACAGGGATTTCTCCTGACCCCCAAAAAACCACATCCCGGACAATCTGTAGCGCTCTACCAATCTTGCCGCCCACCAACAAACGCCACCACGGTCTTGAAGTCACCATCGTCGTCTCACCATGGCAAAAGTAGCAAGGCCGGCTAGCACGAGACGAAGCAGCCGTAGACAAATACCGACAGAATCACAACCACGCGGGAGAGAACAACCTCCACCGTCATAGACGGTAGCCGACCGGACGCTACGACAAGAGCACACCGAGCCATTGGGACTGGAGGGCTGCAGCAGCGCAGCCACCTGGAGGGCATCTGATACGTCTCAAACGTATCTATAATTTTTTATGTTTCATGCTTGTTTTATATCAATGTCACATGTTTTATATACACTTTATATCATATTATGACATTTATTGGACTAACCTATTAACAAGATGCCACAGTGCCAATTTCTGTTTATTATGTCTGTGCACTGCAGAAAAGGTCCAAAAATGAAAGTGCTCAGAAAAATCCAAAAAAATTACAGAAATTATATTTCGCCAGAAGACTCCGGGAGCCAGAAGGACAAGTCTGGGGGAGGCCCACAGCCTCCACGCCAGTCCTCCGCGCGGCTTGGAGGGGGGGTGGCGCCGAGGGGTGGCGTGGCCACCTCATGCACCGCCTCGCGATGCCATTTGGACTATATATTGCCTCCACGGTGAAAACCCTAAAAGAATCGACGATTTCTCCAGAAAGGTTTCGGGGGTCAGAAGTTCCTGTTCCGGCACCCTGCCGGGACGGGGATTGACCCCGGAGCCTTCTCCATCGACGCCACCGCCTACATCATGCTCCGTGAGTAGTTCTCCCATGGACTACGGGTTCTAGCAGTAGCTAGTTGGTACTCTCTCTCCCATGTGGCCATGTACTTCAATACAATGATCTTATGAGCTGCCTTACATGATTGAGATCCATATGATGTAATCGGTGTTGTGTTTGTTGGGATCCGATGAATTGTTACATTATGATCAGTCTATCTATTAAAGTTTGTGAAGTTATTGTTGCTGCAATCTTGTTGTGTTTCTTTTTGACTAATGTTAAGCTACGGTTTTTTGCACTTCCACCATCCAAATTTGCTAGCCTTTTCGGTGTTGTGCATTGCCTTCTACTCACATTGAGAGTTGTGCATACTTCGCCAGTACATCCAAACCCGTGGGAGGACTTTCTCTTGTTCTCCTACACATAAGCCCATACATCTTCCTCAAAACAGCCACCATACCTACCTACCACAGCATTTTCATAGCTGTTCCGAGATATATTGCCATGCAACTTCCATTTTACATTACATGACTTGTTGTCATTTATCATTTATATATTGTTTTGCATGATTCTATACAGCTGATGTGTGGTTTACCCATGTTACGCTAGATCATTGCATATCCTGCTACACTGGCAGAGGCATACAGTTTTATATATCATGTTTTGTTCATTATGAGTTATTTGTACCAAAAAGTGTGTTGTCATATTAGAATGTTGCCCCTAAAAGTGAAAAGAGCCATGGAGGCCATCGAAAAGTGAAACAAAAAATAGAAAAAAGAAATAAAAAAGGGGCAACATTACTATCCTTTATCCACACTTGTGCTCATGTTTCAGCACCTGCAGTATTCATAGTCATCATTTGTGCTCATGTTTAGCACCTATACTCCATGTGAGAGAGTTTTCATGTTTTACTAGTATAACTATGTGGGGAATTTTCATTATAGAACTTGGGTTGTATATTCCAATGATGAGCTTCCTCAAAAGTGTTCTAGATCTTCATGAGCAACCGAGTTGGATGCACCCCCATTAGTTCCGTTGGAGAGCTTTCATACGCATATAGCTCTATGTGCATCCGTTGCATGGCAATCACTACTCCTTACATAGCTTCGATTATAAGACTTCCTCTTGGCTAATGATCACTTATAGCTTTGTGAGACTTTCTTACATTGGCCTTCCAAACCCCCATTAACCTTCTCTTTGCCATAACATCCTGGTGCCAATACTAAATGCTTACGCTGACCGGTTGAGTAGGTTTCGAAACAGTTGATTCATGACGTTCATGTTTAGTTTTACTTGACTGGATCAGTACTCTATGTTGTGAAAATTTACTTGATGCTTGGAATTGAAGGATAGAACTCCTACACTGGATACTTAAAACATCTTTAATGAACCTTGTATGGTTTCATGGCTTTAAAGCAATCGTTCATGAAAACTTTTAGCTTGTTTAACTATCTTGCTTTATTATCTCTTATTTAATATCAATTATAGACATTTGTTTTGAATGATTTGATCTCAACTCACTTGCCATTACATCACTATTTGATCAAGATTATGTTGGTAGCATGTCACTTCAAAAATTATTATTGTTTTATTGTTTACCTACTCGAGGACGAGTAGGAACTAAGCTTGGGGATGCTTGATACGTCTCAAACGTATTTATAATTTTTGATGTTTCATGCTTGTTTTATATCAATGTCACATGTTTTATATACACTTTAATTTATATCATATTATGACATTTATTGGACTAACCTATTAACAAGATGCCACAGTGCCAGTTTCTGTTTATTATGTCTGTGCACTGCAGAAAAGGTCCAAAAATGAAAGTGCTTAGAAAAATCCGAAAAAATTACAGAAATTTTATTTCGCCAGAAGACTCCGGGAGCCAGAAGGACAAGTCTGGGGGAGGCCCACAGCCTCCACGCCAGGCTTCCGCACGGCCTGGAGGGGGGTGGCGCCGACTGGTGGCGTGGCCACCTCGTGCACCGCCTCGCGACGCCCTTTGGACTATATATTGCCTCCGCGGTGATAACCCTAAAAGAATCAACGATTTCTCCAGACAGGTTTCGTAGCTCCGCCGCCACCAAAAACCAAGTTTTGGGGGTCAGAAGTTCCTGTTCCGGCACCCTGTCGGGACGGGGATTGACCTTCGGAGCCTTCTCCATCGACGCCATCGCCTCCATCTTGCTCCGTGAGTAGTTCCCCCATGGACTACGGGTTCTAGCAGTAGCTAGTTGGTACTCCCTCTTATGTACTTCAATACAATGATCTCATGAGCTGCCTTACATGATTGAGATCCATATGATGTAATCGGTGTTGTGTTTGTTGGGATCCGATGAATTGTTACATTATGATCAGTCTATCTATTAAAGTTTGTGAAGTTATTATTGCTGCAATCTTGTTGCGTTTAATGCTTGTCACTAGTGCACGAGTGACATGATCTTAGATTTAAACTCTACAATTATTGCTTAGATTGTATCTACAAGTTGTTTGCACATGTCTCTGTCCGGAACCCGAGGCCCCAGAGTGACAGCAACTGGGATAACTGGAGGGGATGGTTTAGATATGAGGATCACATGTTTTCACTAAGTGCTAATGCTTTGCTCCGGTACTCTATTAAAAGGAGTACCTTAATTATCAGTAGTTTCCCTTGAGGCCCCGCTGCAAACGGGCTGGTAGGACAAAAAATGTTATGCAAGTTTCTCATTGCGAGCACGTATAACTATATATGGAAAACATGCCTACATGATTAATAGACTGGATGTTCTGTCTTAATGCTATTTCAATTCTATCAATTGCCCAACTGTAATTTGTTCACCCAACATTTGTTATTGGAGAGTTACCTCTAGTGTAGATAGCTGGGAACCCCGGTCCATTTGCCATCATCATTGCTTTCCGATCCATATACACGCCATCAAAGTAGTACCAACTATTTTCTGATGCCATTGCCTCTGTGTTATTGATACTATTGCTCTCATATTACTGCTGCTTTCACATCACGTTTGTTACTAGTGCTTTTCCAGGTGCAACTGAATTGACAACTCCGCTGTTAAGGCTTATAAGTATTCTTTGTCTCCACTTGTGTCTGAATCAATAAATTTGGGTTTTACTTCCCTCGAAGACTGTTGCGATCCCCTATACTTGTGGGTCATCAGCATCCTCCACCGTCATTGACGGGTGCTGACCGGACACGGCAACAGGGACACACCAGGCCAACCAGGCCCGGCCGAGCCCAGGGGCTCGTAAAGTCTCCGCCACCATGCTGCTGCACGTAGGCCGCCACCGCCGCTACCCTCTAGTCCGTAGGCTCGGCCGGACCCAGTAGGGCCGTGAAGCTCCCACCGCCACGCTGCAGCAGGGGTGGCATCATCTCTGTCATCTCCGTCGTGAGCCGCCCATCAGGCCAAACCGAGGGCAACTAGGCAAGCCCGCCCTAACCCAGATCGGTCCCAAAGGGCCCAGATCTGGGCCTGCAGGGCCGGACTCACCACCGCTGCCATAGCCACCACCACCATGGCCACCGGCACTGCACCAGGAGAGACCCGCCGCGCCAGACCGTCGCCACTGAGGAGCACCACCTGGGCCGGAGGTGCCCGCGCCACCCAAGCACCAGGAGGGAAAAGGACTGAGATTCGCCGCCACCGGCGGCGCCGCCCGGCCAAGAGCCGGCGCGCGCACCGGCGACAGCAGGAGGGAGCAGGAAAGGGGAGGTTCGGGGGCGAGGGACAGAGGGCGCGGCCCGGCCGCCGCGGGGGTGGCACGGGTCGCGGCAGGGAGAAGGGGTCGGGAGGATGGGTTTCAATCGCAATTTTTCTTGTTCAATGAGTCTGCGCTTCCAATGCCTGATTGTCGTCCTCGCACCCTCGTCGTTCTCCGGCCACTTCTTCATCCCGAGCTTCTGCAGTGAGCGCCGAGCGGTAGGCTCTCACGACCGGTGCGAGCTCCGCCGACAGAGCGCGATGGCGGTGGTACCGCGTCTTGCGGATGTAGCGGCGGTGCGCTGATAATCCCCAAGAGCAAGGAATCGCTGTAGCACAATTCGATAAGTATTTGAGTGTCGAACCCACGAGGAGCTGAAGGTAAATTATCTATTCTCTAAAGCCCTATAACCCTCTTATATGGCCGTTTGTGCAAAGCAATAAGTTTAAATATGAAAGGAACTAACTAATGAAAGCAAGTGATGTGGAATGGGTTTATCTAGTAACAAGTTTCTCAATCAAGTTTCAAACGCAAGTTTCTTAGAGCAAGTTTCTCAAAGTAGCAAATATCTCAAGGGAGCAAATGTTCTAGCAATTGTTATTTCATTGATGCATGTAAAATGCATACATGAACTTTGCACTTTATCACTTATATTCTAATCATATTTGCATCATATAAGGGTTATACCACTGTTATTTAATGATTTTAGGAAATAAAATAATTGTTTCCTATTTTTATGGAATTAACTCTGTGCAGGCAGAAAACCCTATTTCTTTCCTTTTATGTTTCAGGGACCCAAACGACGTCAAAAAATTATGGAAAAATACAGGCATCAGTATTTTGGAAGGAGGAAGACCTCAGAGCGAAGGAAGCAAGCAAACAGAGGCCAGAAGGCTGAAAGAGGGTGGCCCAGGCCGCGTGGGGCCCACTCGTTTGGGCCTCGTGGCTCCATTGCCGTCGATCTTTCGTCCACCGACTCCGTCTTGACCTAAAAAGCCTATAAAAAAGGTCCCCCGACGTTCTCTGGAAGGAGCGCCGCACAAACACAGAAACACCGAAACGGAGATCAGGAGCTGCAGATTGGAGGGGGAAAACTCCGGCGGGGCGCTGCCGGAGTGGTCTCCATCTTCTCCATCGACTTCTCCGCCGTCTCCATGATGAAGAGGGAGTAGTCCACCTCTGGACTATGGGTTTGTGGAAGTAACTTATGTATCTCTCCTCTCTTGAGCTTCACTAATTAGTACCGTATGAGCTGCTGAACATGATTACGATCACCGTTGTAATACATATGTGGTGGATCTTTCTATGAGTTAATATATGTTTGAGATTGCAATGTTTGTTTCAGTTATGAGTATAGATGCATATTATGTACCCCGTTCTTGTCTACTTGTTATGATCAAGCATGTTTATGAGAGCGTGTGTGGGGGAACGTGTGCATTAGTTGGAGTAACGGAGAGTGGTGAGTGCGGTAAGCTGACAACTTAATATCGCGATCCACTTGGGTGTTTACCTTACTTTGTTACCTCACTAGGGATAAACAAAAATACCATGCTGCAAGGGTTGAGGGTGACCAAGCTTCTTCCTGTGACTAGATCCAGCATGTTCTTATTTTCACTTCATGTCATGAAACTTATTGCTACTAGCAAAATGCCCGTGCGTTGCTACGGAAAAAAAACGTCTTATAAACAAGCAAATATCTTACAACAACAATTGTGACACATTTTCAGGCCATTTAGCACATGTCATGCCACCCTGCCTAGTTTACTTCTCGCCGCACCAAACCCCAAAGATATTTCATTTGATAATTAAATCCTAAGAACATTTTAAAAGTGTATAAAAGGACAAATTTGGTTGCTCCAAAATTAATTTAAACATAACATTTATTTGTCTTCTTACACATACCACGATAAATATTTTCTTAACAAAATTTTGTGTGCGAATATAGAATGTCCTGATGTACAGCTACACCCACAACAACAAAAAATATTAAGAAATAGTTTGTTGAGTTGATGTTCTCACTGGATGTTAATTCTATAAAATGATGTTTATTCTTTAGATTCTCAAACTGATGGTAATATTAATAAAGCATAAATTTTATGAACACCAAGTACTACTCCTCTTTTGCCTCCTTCAGATGCTTCTTCATCTGAATTGCGTTGGATATCTTCCTTTTTTTTTTTTTTTTGCGAGTACAAGGGCTGAAAAGAAATTCAGCAAATTACAGAAAGGTCCTCAAGAGAAACAAAATTACAGTCCAACCCTCCTGCAAAGTCGAGCTCGTCTTCCTCCTAGGCGCCGTCGGTGGCGCGCCGCCGCTGCAGCTCTCCATGACCTTGGAACAAGAGCTTCCCCGAGCGGACGGGAAGTCGCCGATCGCCGGCCGCCGCAGCAGACCTACACCATCAGAGTCCGCCGACCTCTCGCTGAATCCTCCAACCACCTGCACAAAAGACGTCGACGCCGGATCCGCCGTCCCGCGGCCTCCGACGAAGGGGAAGCCGCGCACAACAACTCCAGCGAGTTGCGAGCGCGGGCGCGGCAGAAGGTCGTCGCCGGAACTCCGAGAAGCGTCGGCGACGGAGAAGAAGGCTTCCACCTGCAAAAACACCACCAGCTCCGCCCCTTCCTCCATGGCGATGCCGGCAGGACACCCACTCACCCCTACATAGCTATGCACAGATCCGGTGATTCCCCGTCCTCCCGCCGCCGGAGCGGCCGCCGGAGGGCGGGGAATCACGCGGATCGACGGCGCGGCGGTGAGGCGAACGAGAAGATCCAAATATCGCCCTTCGTTACTGTGGACGGGAAAGGGAACGCTCCAGGTTGCGTGAGGTTGGATATCTTCCTATTTATCAAACAAGGAATCCATGAGAAGATGTAACAGCTAGCATATCAGAATGCAGCATCTTAACATAAATACTCCATGGACAACAAAATAATATCCAGAACCTGTTTTGGTGAGGGTTCAACCTTTCTCTCCTGCAAGTTCAACTCAAGCCACGAATTTTAAATTCATCAAGAATCAGATACCCTACGGTGCACCACAGTATGAGCCAAAAATATACTATCCTGAACTCAACTCAGCATGACGAGTAAATCACCAAATCCTTCTACTTTTCCTTCACAACTTATGTAGAAGGATTCACTTGATAACTGGAAGATATACACATGTATAGTACTATTTATCCAAGTAGCATAGCATACCCACATCGACACTTCACCAAGGACTTGAAATTTGCAAGCTGTTGTGAAATTACAAATGCAGCAATTGGAGTTTTAATTAAGTTTAATTGGAGACAACGTTGAGGAAACATCTGAGAAAGCCAGACACCTTAACAGCATTGTGGACTTCGAGTGGCACTTCTATGGATAAGATCTGGACAGTCGGGACAACATTCTCAGCCTGCAATCCACTCAAAGAGAAACTAATTCAGATCATTGACTGACATAATACACATGCATTCGAATCTAGCCAGCTGCACACCACAACGACAGTATTGCTAATCTCCATCTCATTCTCTCCCTGCTAAAGATATCCCAACACACGCAGGTTGGATGCTGAACTTAATCTTTTTGCTATCGCAATTGCTGAAATTGATCTCGCGCAGGCAGTGACGAATGCACTGAGGGCCGAAGGAGTTGTCATAGGCGTACAGGATGAGGTACTACGGGGGTAGGTGGTGCGATCCGATACTGGGGGCAGGATTTTTGGCGGTCGCCTGCACGCCGCGCGACGCTCGCCGTGGACGGGAAAAATTGGGTAGGCGGGGATTGACGGCGGTGACAGTTGCGTTCCCCAACTCGTAAGTCAGCGGTGGCGCTTCTGTTCTCCACGGCGGATGGAGGCGGTGATGCCTGCGGGCACGCCGACATGCTTGGGGCGCGTGGAGGAGGCAAAGGGCTGGTGGCGCTGACGGCGGAGAGAGGGCGAGGGGCGGAGGCGCGTTTGGCAGCGGAGGACGGAGGTGGGGATGGAGGCGTGAGACCGACGGCGGCGAGGTGGGTCGCGACGACTCATGCAGAGAGAGTTGATCTCCGCCTTCTCCGGTGGTTGCTTCGCCGGAGAAGACCGCTAGGGCCGGCGGCGCCAAATTTTCAGAGGAAAATTACCTCTGGAAATAAAACTGAAATCGAATGCTTTTTACCCTGACGATGAAGAGGCTGGTGGTTCTGAGGGGCTGCGTGCCGGACAGGAGCTGGGATCAGTCGACGAGCTCGATGCAAGGGAAGGGGCGTGGTTGGAGAGCTGGAGGAGGCAGGGCACGAGAGCTGGCGGCGCCGGCGAGCTCGAGCTGGGAACGATGCCAAATCGACCGGCCGGATGCGCGGACGCAACAGGCGTCGCCGACCGAGCTTCCCGTACCACCGCGAGCAGCAGGATGCCGCCGGCCGAGCTTGCCTCGCCGGCGATGGTTGAGATCTTGAGGAGAGCGCGACTCCATCTCGGCTCTTCCTATGTGGAGACGGGCCGTGATTGGATTGATTTTGCCGGTGGAAGAACCTAGTCCTGGAAATAGAATAGCAAAGCGGTCATATGACTTGGGGTGGTACACTTTGTAATATCATAAAGATGCAAGGGTAAAATAGAAAATTTAAAAAACGTACCAACCATCACCTGTAGCTATATTATATAGTAGAGATACTCTGAGTCATCTTAATTACCGAGGTGTTATGATTTAGTTCGCATCTTGGTGGAGTATAAGAGAGACTAATAACCAAAAGGTCTCTATGTTAGGACGTGATGCCCATATATCTAAGTAACTTGTTATCAAACCCTGTGTTGCAATCTCATATGTTAACTCTGTGTGTGTTCCATTGTCTGCCACTTTATAAAGAGAGAGTGCATTTGTGAAACTATGAACCCCGGTCCATTTTTAATCATAAGAAACACCTTTTCCAACACCATATACCACTTTTCCATTTTCAGCCATCATTAAATCTGAAAATACAAAAATACTTTTCATTTTGCATACATCATTAAAAAAACCAAAAATATCATTTACCATTGTATCCACCACCATTGCATATTTATTTCCTGTTTGCATTGCATAACTATCTTGATATCATTCTTACACCTTGTGCTTGACAACCACAGGTGAGGTTGAGGACCAAAACATTTAACTTTGTTTTGTAGGTAACCAAAAGAAGGATAAGAAGATATATCTTCACTACTGATTCCCCGAGAGTTTGATATTAAACCCTCGAGTCACCCTCGTGGGGAAAACACGTCTTCCACTACTACACACTCTGCACTTGGAGTCTCAACCTAACCCATTTACTTTTGACGCAGGTAACTACGCACCGGAGATCAACTTAGCGCGCAGCAAAGTGTTTTCTGGCGCCGTAGATCAACCTCTTCAAGGGCCATCATTCATTCGTGTGGTTGTCACAATTAGTGATGCACATGTTTCAGTCTTAATTGTTTCTTCTAGGAAGGAGCCATAAATAGGTGTAGCCAAGTAAATGAACTAAAACCCCTTATGATGGATCTCATGGCCAAGTAAATGAGCACACAAGAATTATTAAGACATAAAAGTCCCACCATAGCCTTAAGTTCTAAGATCCCCTATATATATCCCCCAATAAAGTAACTTCATGACTCGGTCTCAGGTTTACATGTCCTCCCAAGTCTCCCTCACTCCATTACATTACCGGTGATCACCTTACATGCATTCTCCAACATATGTGTGCACTCATATATTGTACATAAAGACAATCATAAAAGATAACAAAACTTGTATGCAACCAATCAACGAACTATTTCACTATTGCCATGAACAAATCACTTCTCAAACATAGATGGGGAGACACAATAGATCAAGGGAATAGTATATTGCATCATACATCATGTTTGCCAAGAGTTTACAGTGGAGAGATGGAGATGATCTTGCTGTAGATGTTGATGATGAACACGCCGGGGGGGTGGAGCCCTCCGGAGGTGATTCCGGTGGCGTTTCCCCCCTCCGATCTTCTCCGGCGGCAGCCTTCTGACTCTCTGTTTCGTGGTTTTGTGTTTCTCCGCTGCCCCCTCGCGAAACTCCTCGGGGGACTATTTTTATAGTCGGTTTTAGGTCAAGACGAAGCCACGGAGACGAAAACGGACGGCATCGGAGCCACGAGGCCCAAGATGGGGGGTCCCACGCGGCCAAGGAATCTGGCCGCGTGGGCCCACCTCTTTTGGCTCTCGGGTCTCCGTTTGTTCGCTTCCTTCGCTCCTACGCTTCGTTCCTTCCAAAAAAATGATCCCCGCAAAATATTAGGTCATTTGGACGTCGTTTGGGTTCCTGAAAGGTAAAAACATTGAAAAATAGGGTTTCTGACAGTGCAGGGTTAATTCCAGAAAAATGGGGAAATTGTGAAATATTCCCAAAATCAATATAAAACAATGATATAACCCTTATATGATGCAAATATGATTGAAATATAAGTAATATAATGCAAAGTTCATGTATGCATTTTACATGCATCAACATCCCCAAGCTTAACCTATACTCGTCCTCGAGTATGAAGGTGATAAAACTAAACATGGACTTTGCATTTTAATACTATCAATGGATATCAAAGATGGTTACTATTGCTACATAGAGTCAAATGATTCATTCTTCAAAGGAGTAGCAATATACAAGATGGATTATAAAGTGATATCAAATATTCAATGAAAGGATGTTCAATGATAATTCACATAGTGTAACATAGAAGAAAGTACTATGGACCAAATGTATGCATAATGAAAAGTAAAAACATCCTATAATGGTCATAGAGTATTCTTATGAAATCTGAATATAAAAGGTGGACACTTTGAAAAGATAGATAAATGAGTAGAGGTAAAACATGAATAAGTTTCATCTAACTTCCAAATGCTTCTACTTAAGTTAATGTTTGCAATGTGGTATTCATTGGTGTCAATCTCTCATTACCCCTATCATAGCATCTTGAATGGTTAAAGTTTAAAGTGAAAGCAAATATGAGTAGTGTGCTTGACAAAGTATGGGTTGAATGTCTCATGCCCCGTGAATACGAGTACCTACACCACGGTGTTACTCAACTTGGGACACACAGCAAGTTCAAGTTAAGGTCATTGTAAGTAATATAATAGCGTCATCAAGAGCGTCAACTGGGGTGCCTCTTGTCCCAGGACATGGAACAAGACCATGTCAAAATGACAAGACAAACAAACAAAATGAACAATCTCAACACCTTTTTTATTTACTATTGGTATAGCTTTTTATTGTGAGGTGCATCACTGAAGGTTCACTATAGCATGTAAGTAAATTTCCACCATGAATGATGCATGGCTTAGATTAGCGGCCCAGGCGTCTCTCTAGCCATTTATTCAAACTCATTAAACTTACTAAGTTTCCGCATTTATTTGGCACCATGATAAGCATCCATAAACAAAAGTATATGATATCAACTAAATATAAAGAGCACATTGAAAGCTTGCCATGTGACAGCACATATGAGCTAACTCCCAACCAATACTCTTGTCAAGCTCACAACTTCATAATTTTAATCACAATGGGTCATGTTTATTAAGTGCAATGAAAGTAAAGTGTGCATCAAGTTTGTGAGAGCTCTTTAACCAACTTTTCCCATAACAATCAATAACATAAGAATTTTAATTCAGAAGTATAGATAATACAAAATAACATGATAAACATACTTGGAATAGCATAAAGCTAATAGGAAGATATGGTGGACTCACTGGAAAAACTTTGGTTGAAGGTGTTGGAAAACAAGTTTTTACTTGTTGGAATTTTTGGGCTAGCAAGAGGGAGAAAGTTGACCGTCTAAATGCATGCATAAGTGTCCATAGAACTAATCAATCCATGTTAAACAAAGTAAAGTAACATTCAGCATCAAAACATGAATAAAAGATAGCTCTTAATAAAACACTTGCAAATTAATACTCATTAAAAAGCACATGAATCATGCAACTATATGTATCTTTTTGAATCAACTCAAACATCCATTTCCCAATCTTTTTAATAGCATCCAACTTAATTCAACCCAAATTTCCAGTAGCTCTCTCATATATAAATTATAGTGGTGGTATCAAGACAAACAAAAAATCAAACCGAAATAAATAGCAAATAAAAGACGCTCCAAGTTTATGCGATAAAGTGCATTGATCGAAAAACAGAAGTTAGACGTGTGAAAACCGAGAGTGTGTTGGTCCAGTGGGGTTGTCTTCACATCCCCAAGCTTATGGTCTTCACCATCCTTGGATAGATCTTGGTGCATCTCCTCTAATCCCTGTGAAAAAACTTCAAAACACCGTTTCTCTCATTTCTTTTCTGTGGGGTGACATTAGTAGTGATAGACAAAGGAATTATTTGCTGCATATAATACTTAAACAAAAATTCATATGAATGTCCAGAAAGTGTATAATGTTGTATGACTACTTATAAACTCAATTGGATCAAAAAGATTCAAGTTAAAAGTTCAAAGAATGCATAAAACAAAATGGGACAAAATCTGTCCAGAAAAATAGCAGCAGCAAAACGTATTTTTCTACCCTACTTAAATATGTCAAAAAAATCTTAAAAAAATCATGCTTACAGAGGATGAAAAGTTACAGCTACAGTTCAAATATCAGCTCATTCTGAGTTATAGAATAGGAATTAAAAATCATACCGTGCACAGATTCGTGCTGGAATAAAATCTCCGAATACAAATAGGAACTTTTTCAAGCCAAAATAGGTAAAACTTGGCACTTTATTAAGAACTAGCTGGGTGGCCCGCGCAATTGCGCGGCTAGCACTGAGATTATTGTTTCTTGATATCTAAATTATTATCTTTCTTCGCGATGTCATTTTTCAAAATTGACAATAAATACGAAGTGTGAATATATTTCAACTATACTATATCAGTGTAAAAATCAGAAGAGCTTATTTTTTAGGTCTGCCCTTTTTTTTTCATGCTCTCCATCTTGTCCTTGCATGGATGGAGAGATCTTACCAATTTTCCTCGAGTCCATCCTTGCATCATGAATGCAACAATTAGGTCGTGGACCTAATGCAATGTCTTCTGTTGTGGCATGTCAATCTATTTGTTGGGAAGATGTGTAAAATTCAATCTGCTATTACAAAACAATGTGTGGCGCCGAGTATTTTTTCCAATATAAATTTTCAATGGTATATGAATGTGCATGTAGCACATTAGTAGTGACATAAAACTGAATAAGATTTGTAGAAAATCATGGCCTAATTTTGATGGCCCATGAAAACAAAAAAAACAGTTTCCGTTTAAATGACATGGAATATGTGCAACAGAGGATGAAAAACTTGAACAAAACTGAAAGCTTGATAAGAACAAAGAGCAAATATGCATGCAGATTACATTGATACTAACCTATATCCAATTGATTCAATTATTGTCTTTTTCTCTGCTTAGTGATACATTTCTCAATGTCATGAGGAAACCATCAATGTTTAACCTGCTAGAGAAAGAGACTCAAGAGGATGGCAACTGCTCGCAGCCTCGGTATACCCAGATTTATTTTCTTGGTCCAGTACATGTTCCTCTTCCATCCTAGGAGAATGATGCATGATGGATGATGGATGCTTCTGTATACTTGTTCGCACAAATGCATGATGGATGTCCCTTCTATGACGTTAAACTGCAAGCATGTTTCTCACAAACGCGTCCACGTAGGCAAGCAGCTAGCTGGTATGACAAATATGCTTATAATCAAACTTACCTTGTTGGAGTTATCAATGATACAATTGTATGTACGATGGTGCCTTCCTGCATCATCTTTCTCCTCCTTATGGCACCAAAATCCAGCACCACATGTTTTAATTGTTCCGACTCGGAGGCGTCAACGAAATACAGAGCAAATCCATCTTATAGAGTCACAACGGCCTCAGCGTCTCATTGCGGCGGTGTTGTTAGACAGTAGGCGTCGCCATGGCCGCCATGCATGATGTGGTGAACACCCAGAACTTCGTGCGTTGCTTCAGGAACCTGTAACATTCAATTTAATCACCAAAATAAACTTAGAAATAAATGAAGGATTTCATTACTGTTATACTTCATCAAACATCTATTTCCAGGATCTAAGTTCTACCAATAAATTTGCACTCTAAATTTTTGCGCTCAAAGTTAAGGCGCTCACTTTCTCCTTGCAAAATAGATTCAATCTGATAACATGGTGATTCGAAATTATGGTTATTTTTCATCATCTTTCTTTGGATCTAGCTACTATATTTTGTTCCGTGCCTTTCATCTTCTTAAGAAGCAAATTTCATGGTTGTTTCAACCCTACTCTTGACCACTTCAAATGAAATACATTGCTTCTTTGCTTAAATTAAATACGCTAAACTCCTGAACAAAGGACCCATCATTTATAATTTTCACTCGTCCGAGCAATCATACCCCGATGCATTTATCATATTCGGATAACAGTTTAACATCGATCTCTCTAATTATGATTCTAATGCGATCATGTGTTGTGTAGATGGTTGGAAGGATGATGTCTTCTCACTGGGCATCTTGGGTTGTTTTAAGCCTTATGTATTATATGTGAGATTTTTTTTGTTCTAAATACAGAACATTTCTACGTAACTTCTCAAGTAGTTGAGAACACACATCCATCTATGCTCCAAAGTTGACTTACCCTTAGAAAACCAATAAAAAATACAGCTGTGAATAGAGTCGTAGATATTCCTTTTATATCGTTATTTAAAAGAGCAGCAGGAGAGTCACCTGCTGTATCAATACTATAAAATATAAAACTGGCAAGATGGTAATAAGAGGGAATACCGTATGAAACTGAAAGCTTCCTGCAGTAATATAGGTCAAACATTACCAAACATGAGAGGTGCAGAGATATAGGCAGTTCGATATTCAGGCCTAAACATCAAAAAAGAAATGAATGATTACCAGCCTTGATCGCCAATTCTCAACAGAAGATAATGTTGTCGCCGGTCCTGCCGTGCGTCGCTGGCTGCTAGACATTCTGAACAGATGAGAGAATTGGGACGGTAGTGGTAGGCGGATTTGAGACTTCTCGCCGGATGTAATGAAGTCTGAGAGTTGCTCAAAGGAGCTTCAGTACTTCTCTGAAGACAACGATAATCTGAACTGCTTTCAACTTTAAAGTACCGACGGCCGATCCATCAATCAGGTTGAAATTGTTCTGCCTTGAAAAAGATGCACAAAAGATCTCATCCAATTCATCTTTAGCTTGTACACACTGCCAAATTAGTTCAGTTGAGGACCTTAGATGCTTGATAGAATGTACAGAGCAAAGAGTGATGAGAAACCCACCCAATTCCTATCTTGTATTGATCCAACATAATCCATAAATTTGCTTGAAATTTTTCGGCCTTGAAAACGATTCACAAAAGATCTCATCGAAGTCATCTTTAGCTTGTAGGCACTGCCAAATTCGTTCACTTGAGGACCTTAGATGCTTGCTAGAACTCATAACAGAGCAAAGAGTGATTAGAGAACCATCCAATTCCTATCTTGTATTGATGCAACATGAGAAATCAAGGCGATTTTCGTCGAGCTCTGTACCGGAAAACTGGACAGTCTGGAAAATTGATGCAACATGAGAAATCAAGGCAATTTTCGTCGAGCTCTATACTGAAAAGCTGGAGGGTCTGGAGAACTGAGCTTGTGGCTGCTCGACCCGGTTACAAATATCAGTATACCTACACGTGTGGTTGATGGACGTACTGTTATGGCCTTGTGAAGAGATGGTGGATTGCATCATGCATGAAGTCTTCTGCTTCACCGGCGTGATCTGCTAGCGAGCTAGGAAGTCAGCTCACCTTCTGATTTGGGGTCGGTAAAATTCACTATCAAAATCATTACATTATTTGTGTAATCACCCCAATGTATTTGCTCTACTGTTAAGATATTCCGTCTTGTACCACCATAACAGTTAGCATAATCACATTGATGTTTAATTGTAATTGGGTAAAAACAGCAGCCATGGGGCCCTTAAGGAATGAGTATACATAATCCTAAATCTGGTCTTCTAAAGAAACACCAAGCATCGCATGATGCTTAAGGAGTAATATTAAGATTTCTAAGTGCAAAGAACTTTCCGGCTTTAATAATCTGAATTGATATAAACCGTGAGCCTGAAATTCTGTAAATCTGTTAAAAACGTGTACATCAATTCCGTCGAGTAATTAGGTATAACATGTGTGGTCGGTTATAAACTTATAATCATCAATTTTATCTAGCCTAGATCAAAAAACGGAAATCTTTATTTGTTATGCGATGATGAGATGTGAGAGACAACCAAACCTGGGATTGTGTTGTAAACTTCTAGAGGCTTCACGAAGCAGTCATTGGCCGTTGGACCTTGTATCCTTGCAGCTGAGGAGCGATTGGAACATATCCTCTGCCGATAATAAGCACAACAGTGCTTCCCAATTGCTGCAAAATCCACAAAGGGAAAACCAAGGTGAAATCAACATTGGCTCACACAACGATGGGATGATTCCTTCGGCTTTTCTCTGTGTTGCTTGCTGCTGGACATCGATCATATCCTACATGTTGATGCTGCAAAACCTATCGCCGTTTGACATGAGTGGATAGAGAGGACGGCTGGGCCTGGGAGTAGTAGTCCGCCGGTATTTCTTTTTTCACTTCCATTGATACATCTGCTACTCCGATGCCTCAACCATGAACAGATCTGGGGCAATGGCACATATTCACAGGGGCAGCTCTTGATGGACGTGAACTCCGAATAGCCACACAAAAATCGAGAGGGCGGTGATGAACACGCGTGGGCGCCGGCGCCGTCGGCCGCGTCCTGTGGCCGACGAAGTATAAGCTGCAATAACTGCCGGATTTCTAGAGTGTCGATGGATCGCCAAGCAGTTCTCCCGATCTCTTTTTAATGATTCTGCCATTGAGGTTTACCATGTAGATGCTCTCGTCTGTCGATTGGATCAGAGCAGCTAGATATAAAGTGAAATCCACAACGTTAAGGAGTCAATAATCGAGGAAATCTGGCTTCCCGGCCGCCGACGAACACTTCCATGGTCGCCTGCCTTCGTCTGATCGGTGTGGACGGCCCTCTCTGCCCCCAACGTCTGTTCCCTGCCCGAGCTCTGTCGGTAGAAACATTGATTAATCTTGACCATTGACGTACATGGGTCTATTTCTTTCCTTTTGCGTTTCATTTTTTGTTAGGGTCTGTTTCTTTCCTTTTGCGTTTCAAAGAGGGACTCTGTTTGACGTGGGGGAGATGGACACCGTATACGCGAGCATTGAAACCGACAACGGGCAGATGTTTGGAAAAGTAAATCTTAACCATTGTTTGCGACTTAGATTATGTCTAGCTAATCTTGACCGTTGGTTGTCTTGTGTTTTAATTAAATAATAGATTCCAGAAACAAAACTAAAAACTAAGTCTCTTGTTATAGCAATAGGACACAAAAAAATCAAAAGTAAAAACAACCGGGTTGCCTCCCGTAAAGCGCATTTTTTATAGCCATATAGCTAGGCTTACTTACTTGGTATCAAGATGGTTGGAGTGAGGTGGCTTGGCATCCTCAAGCTTAAATTCTTGTACTTATTTCATATATGTAGGGTGAGCCTAGGGGTAACATCCCCAAGCTTGAGTGTTTGTCCCTCGTGATCTTTATTCATCACCCTCAACTCTTCCACTTGAAAGCTCTCTTCACACAAAACTCATCATAAAACTTGATTAGAGGGGTTAGTGTCTCCATAAATGAAATCCTCTTAGGTACAGCAAAGACATATCATGAGTTGATTCTACACATTAGCTAATATTACTATGGTTGTGTATTGCTCTTTGATCAATAGAACCACACAAAACACAAGTAATGAGAGTAATGCAAAATAAAGACAGAATCTGTCAAAAACTGGACATCCCGTAAAGAGTGAATTTTCAGAGGCACTTACATTGCTCAAATCAGAAAACTTTGAACTAATGAAATGTGTATTAATCACTGAATATTGCTGTCATAAAATATCAAGGAAAAATTCCTCTTCTGTGATTTTATACATTTTTAGCGGTGAAGCTCGGGAATCTGTTTTCTAGACAGCAAATCACTATTGTTTAATCCTACCTCTCAAAAGAGGTTATTCTTGCTATTAAGATGAAAAATAAGATACAACGGTGATGTTAAGGTAGTAAACAAGCACCTTGACTCAAAAACCCAAAACTTAAACTGAAGATAAAAATAAAAAAGAAACAAAAAGAACCAAGCAAGAATCAAGAGAAACAATCAAAGAAGAAGGAAAATATTTTTGTTGTTTTTGATTTAGCAAAAAGGCAAAAAGAGAAGCAAATATATACAACATAAACACTCTTTTTATTTGGTTTTAGCTTTGGGAAAAGTTTTAATGATAGAGACTTTGCAACGGTTCCATTGGCATGAACAACACATGTTCAAGGTCGACCCCAACTTCTCCATTACTCATCCTTCTCATTTGCTTTCCCAAATTTTATATAAAATGAAAATCTTAAACTAATTGTCACAAAACAGTAGGTAAAGATATTTTACATGTTGTAAAGATATAAATGTGTGCTCAAACCGAATAGAAAATTAAAGCATAAGGAACACACCACAGAATATTAAACAATTTACTTTTAAATCTAACTCTCTTCCTATGCATTGGAATTTTATATATGAATAAATAACAACAAATTTGAGGTAACCAATGCATATAATAATCAATAGCTTGCATTTTAAATAACATAGAAACATAAAGGGGATTCTTATCTCTTCCTCTCTCATAATAGTTGCAAGCATTAAAGTTAAACATAACCACACAGTTTTGAATAGAATCACCACATAAAGACTTATCATCTAATGAGCATAATGGATCATCGAACTCAATTAAATCACTTTCATCCTCAATAGTAGGTGGACTGAAAATATCATATACATCATTGTAATCATCATAAATGGGAGACATAGTATCATCAAAATAAATTTTCTCTTCCAAACTTGGGGGACTAAAAATATCATATTCATCAAGACAAACTTCCCCAAGCTTAAGGTTTTCCTTAGCATTAGCAATAAAGGTGTTCAAAGAATTAGTACTACCACAAACATGATTGTTATGCAAATAAAATTTAATTTTCTCCTCAAACACTTCATGTCCTAACTCAAGATAGATATTATACAGTTCTATAATTGTTTGGTTGTTTTCCATTTTATAATTTTTTTTTGTGTTTTAGATTTATATGTTAGTATGCAATGCAAACAAGAATAAAAGCTTAGCACAACGCTCCCCGGCAACGGCGCCAAAAAAGTGCTTGATAATCCCCAAGAGCAAGGAATCGCTGTAGTACAATTCGATAAGTATTTGAGTGTCGAACCCACGAGGAGCTGAAGGTAAACTATCTATTCTCTAAAGCCCTATAACCCTCTTATATGGCCGTTTGTGCAAAGCAATAAGTTTAAATATGAAAGAAACTAACTAATGAAAGCAAGTGATGTGGAATGGGTTTATCTAGTAACAAGTTTCTCAATCAAGTTTCAAACGCAAGTTTCTTAGAGCAAGTTTCTCAAAGTAGCAAGTAGCAAATATCTCAAGTAGCAAATATCTCAAGGGAGCAAATGTTCTAGCAATTGTTATTTCATTGATGCATGTAAAATGCATACATGAACTTTGCACTTTATCACTTATATTCTAATCATATTTGCATCATATAAGGGTTATACCACTGTTATTTAATGATTTTAGGAAATAAAATAATTGTTTCCTATTTTTATGGAATTAACTCTGCGCAGGCAGAAAACCCTATTTCTTTCCTTTTATGTTTCAGGGACCCAAACGACGTCCAAAAATTATGGAAAAATACAGGCATCAGTATTTTGGAAGGAGGAAGACCTCGGAGCGAAGGAAGCAAGCAAACGGAGGCCAGAAGGATGAAAGAGGGTGGCCCACGCGGCCAGGTACTGTGGCCGCGTGGGGCCCACTCGTTTGGTCCTCGTGGCTCCGTTGCCGTCGATCTTTCGTCCACCGACTCCGTCTTGACCTAAAAACGCCTATAAAAAAGGTCCTTGAGCTTCGATGGTACCTTGAGCTTCGATGGTACTGGGACTCTCCACAGCTCTGACCACTCCTTTTCCTGTTCTTTAGAATCCGAGGAACCAGCCCGCTCATCCAGCCAGGCAGTCCTCGTCTCTCTAGTACTAATCAACATACGGTATGCTGAACGTACCGAGAAGATCTCGCTTCTCTCATGGTGCCATGCCCAAAAATCATCTTGCCTTCGAGTGCACAGCGGTATATTCATTATTATCTCTCTGTCCATAGGCAAAAAGTATGTCTGGAGCTTCTGCACATTCCACGCCCCACTAAAATGATCAATCAGATCGGAAACCATCTCCGGTGGGTCGTCATGTATGCATGCTACTGGTCGTAGAAGACCATCTCGCGACAGCCAATTGGAATTCCAAATATGAGTGTTCTCTTCGGTTCCAATTCTTTTTATAAATCCTTGTTTCAGAACATCTTTCCCCTCACATATAGCTCTCCAAATCTGTGACGGTGATGAGCCCATCGTGGATTCCAGGAAGCTGCCTTGTGGGAAATAGACCGCCTTGAGAATCCGCGCACTCTAGGAGCTGGGATCCTGCAAGATACGCCATGCCTGCCGAGCTAGGAGAGCTAGGTTAAAAAGTTCAATGTCACGAAAACCCAGTCCTCCAAGGTGCTTCGGTTTCGTCATCTCCTCCCACGAGACCCATCAGGTACGTCTTCTCCCTTCCTTGCTCCCCCCACCAGAAGTTGCAGAGCAGGCTATTAATATGATGACATAAGACTCTAGGGAGTTTAAAACATGCCATGGAGTATGTTGGAATAGCTTGAGCAACTGCCTTGATATGAACTTCATTGCCCGCTACGGACAACAACATTTTCATCCAGCCTTGAACCTTCTTCCATACCCGATCCTTGAGGTACTTGAAAGCCCCATTAATCGACTTGCCCACATCAGAGTGCATTCCCAAATATTTCTCACTCAAGGAAACATTGTAGACATTAACAATCTCTTTGATCTCTTCCCTGAGCACATTATGGCAGCCCTTGCCGAAGTGAATTGATGACTTGTTGAAAGGACAATGATGTCGCCTAGAGGGGGGTGAATAGGCGATTAAAACTTTTCCGTTCTAGGCTTGATAATTGCGGAATAAAACTAGGTGTTTAAATTAACAAGCCAACAACCTAAATAAACTAGGCTCACCTATGTGCACCAACAACTTTTGCTAAGCAAGACAAGTAACCAGGTGATAGCAATATGGAATACTTCAAGCACGAAGGCTATCACAATGTAAAGTGCATAAATAAAGAGCTCGGATATAGAAATAACCGAGGCACACGGAGACGAGGATGTATTCCCGAGTTCCTCCTTTTTAGGGGAGTACGTCTCGTTGGAGAGGTGTGAACCAACACAATGGTTCAACAACCACAAAGGTTTCACCTTATTCTCTGATGAACCGCACCACAAAGGTTTGGTTCACCTTCCACTATCGGAATTCCTTCGAGGCGGAATCTAAAGCCTTTCAACAACAATCCGGGGCACAACCCACAACGGGATTGGGGGCTCCCAAACGGCTACAAATGACCACCAAGGGTCTCAACCACCACACGGGCGTCTAGGGTCCAAAGACCCAAGAGTAATAAGTTCACAAACTTTCAACTTCCACAAATCCTCGTGGAGAGCACAAACCGATGCACAAAGCAATGGCAAGAGCACAAGTGCTCAAATTCTTCACTCTCAAATCCCACCACAAGCAACTAATGCTTATGGGGGGAGAAGAGAGGAAGAACAACGAAGAACACAACAAATGGAACTTCAAGAACTAGATCGAAAGGGTTCCCCTCACTTAGAGGAGAAACGGCTTGGTGGAAATGTAGATCTAGGTCTCCTCCTTCAATCCTCCAAAGATCAACGAGTTTGGGTGGAAGGATTGGGAGTAATCGAAGTAATGGGCTTGCAGCAATGGAGGAGAAGAAAATCTGGGTGAGCTAAAGAGCTGGAGGTAGGTGGAGGGGTATTTATACCCCTCCCAAAAATCTGGCCGTTGGAGAAACAGGGGACCGGATATTCCGGTCCAAGTTGGGGCCGGAATATCTGGCCTGGAAACCAAAAGGTCCGGCCCAAATGTCCGGTTTTACCAGAGGCTCGCACTCGGGGCTCGAAACGAGGTAAAAACACTTTTAGGGCTGGAATATCCGGCCCCCGACTCCGGATATTCCGCCCCCCGGATATTCCGGTTGACAGAAACAGAGATACGAAAACAACAATATCTTTTTCAACCGGACTCCGTTTTCGATGATCTTGGGCTCATTGGAATTGTAACGAAGAGCACAATAAGATCATGCAGAGAAACATCATAGTCCAACAATGGAGGATAAAACCAAATGGGAAAGGTTAGACCTCTCGATAAAAGAATAACCGATAAAACCTCCAAACCAAAACCGCAATATGTTTCTCATCCGGACTCCGTTTTCTATGATCTTGGGATTGTTAGAAGATACTCACAAGCTCTACAAGATTATGCATATACACATCATAGTCTATCATGTGAGGAGGAAACCACAAGTAGAGAGTTTGACCTCTCTTAGAAAAGACAAACCGGTAAAACTTCGAGCATAAAAAACGCAACAAGATATTCGAATGAAATCCGTTTTTGATGAACTAGAGCTTGGTATGGAGATGAACACAAGCTCTAAATCCTCACATGAATAAAAGCTCAATAAGAACCAAGAAAGATGATATGCCAAGAATACAAAGGTTTGAGCTCTCCACAAGATGCGATCAAGTTACTCACTTGAGAGCCCCTCTTGATAGTACGCCGTCTATCCTATAACCCGGTCTCCACTAACAACATGAGACCGGTAAAATAGAAACCCTATCAAGATCATACCTTTGCCTTGCGCATTCCACTTGAGCTAGATGATGACGATCTTGACTCCCTCAAGTTGGAACACCTTTCTTGATTGTGCTTGCTAGTACATGCTTGATGAAGACTTCTCCAAATACTCCTCCATACACCATGATGAGAGAACCTTGCTAATCTCCGTCTTCATGAATCCACTTGATCTTCTTATCTTGATATATGATGGCTTGGAGATAAACATGATGTTACTCAATCTTCTTTTCCAAGCCATGCTTGCAATAAGCTCAACTCTTCACATGACCATTCTTCATATAAACCCTTGGATGGAACCTTGGTCATCATGTAATCTTCTAGAGTCCAACACATGAAATCCAATATTTTCCTATGGACAAGATATAAGATATCTCAATGCAAACATTAGTCCATAAGGATTGTCATTAATTACCAAAACCACGCATGGGGCAACACATGCACTTTCAATCTCCCCATTTTGGTAATTGATGACAATCCCTTTTACGAGGGTTTATATAATGAATTAAGCAACCATGCAACACAAAGAGCAAGGATGCAAGAGCAAGAAAGGCAAATGCTTAAGAACGAAACTAAAGCATAAAACCAAATTCCCTTAAACCCTCTAAACTTCTCCCCCATTGGCATCGATTGCCGAAATGGGAGGAAAAATTTAGAAGGCCAATATAGGAAGAGCTCCCCCATAATGTGTGCATTTCTCATAATATGAGTGAAATCAAATGCACATATCCAATGACGAATAGTTGGAAGGAGATCAAACTATATTGAGGATCCAAAGATTGCAAAAGAAAATCAAATTGAAAGATACTTCGACGAAAGAAGCAAGCAATCAAAAGGATCCGAAAAAGTGTTCTAAAAATCAAGAGGGAACTCCCCAAGGTACGTGCACAAAGTAGGATTTTCATTTTAATATGTTGTGCACAACATGGAATCCTCACTCCCTCTAGAAATTTTGAACACCAACCAAGCTTATTAAGATGCAAACGCATAACAAATAAAAACAAAGCTTGTGCCATTTAGAAACCACCAAAGAAAAAAAAGGAACAAAGGGTGGTCACTAAAGAATTGGAATACCAATTAAAGATGTAACTATTCTCATGTGTATAAGTTTCTAAGTAGACACCAATCACGAAGATATAAGTCCACAAATAAACATGTACACACACAATAGTACAAAGGTAAAGAACATGATATCCAAGAGGAAGTCATAAATACACCAATAAGATCTTTGCTTAAAAGCATAGCACAAAGCTCAATTTTATCTTAAAGGATATAGATGAACTTCCAACACACACTCATCATAGCATCAAAAATATCCACAAGGGATAAGGTGAAAAATGGGATGCTCCGAGAAAGATAACAAGTATCGCAAAAGGCAAATGATTTTGAAAAGCATCAATATTGCATATGTGAGACATAGAGTAGAAAGTGCTAGATTAACATATATGGGATTGATGAATCATGAAAATGATTATATATATTCCCCTTGATATGTAATCATCCCGGCTTGCCCACATTTGCAATAAAGTTGTTTTGCAAGAACCAAATGAATTGCAACAAAGAGATTCATGCCATGAAACAACCTACACAAGGTTGAAAGCTAGAAAGTATGCATGAGGTAGATACTTGTTACCGAGATAGCATTGGTGATGTAGAAGATAAGAGTTCACGATCATCCGAGCTTGGCTCCAATAAGCACATGGTGATAACACCTTCCTTGTAAATGAGACAAGCTTCCAATGCATCTCCAATGTACCTAAAACAAATTCAAGTACAAATGGTACCCAAACTCATTGGGTCCAAAGTAGTTAGAGCAACTACAATACATAGGACAAACTCCACATAAATATGTGCATATTGATATGAAATTGAATTTCATGCACATCTTAGCCATTTAGGATTTGATGGAGTTTATCCTATATATTGGATCAACGAAAGTAAGCATGCCATAAGATATACATATAGTAAATATGCATGCACAAGACTTTCAAGAACCAAATGAGATACAATTTGGACAAAACACCAATTAAACCAAGAAAGCACACACAAGTGTGACAAGAAAAAATTGTCCAAATTATATCAAAAACTCAAATCAACACATGATTGAAGATACCACTTTGAAAAGATACCAAATGAAAGTAAGATACCAATTGATGAAAATATCATCAAGGAATAAACCAAACCCTCTACACTTTCATGATGGCACAAAGTACCAAGACGAAAATGTTTGTCTTCCAAAGAGACACGTCATCGGGATCAAATACCAATTGAAGACAACTAATGTTCAAAAGCATATAGGATTGCTCCCCCAAGATGTGTGCATTATTTATGATCTTGCATTTGAATACAAAATGCACACAAATGGATCATCACTCTCCATATATATATATATTATTCAAACACTAGTCATTCAAGAAAGGCAAGAAATTGCAATACCAATTTAAAGAACGATGTTCTACTCAAAGTAGGATAGCTTCCCAAGAATAGTGCATTATCAAGAAGTATGACTTTTGAATGTCAATGCACAAGAATTGGATCATTGCTTTTCCAACTCAAGAAAGCACAAAACAAATTTTGAGTAGAGCAACAAGGATCCAAAAGATACAAGGAAGACAAAGAGAGTTAGATCAAAAAAATCCTTGGCAATAAAATAAGGCAATTCAAAGCAAGAACCAAAGTGAAGATGGTCTACAAATTTCACCACAATATGAGTATCACTTGTCATGGACAAGGAGTATATAGAGATATTTCTCGGTGGTATATAAATGATATTGAAGACCAATTTCACAACAAATAAGCATATGGCAAAGATAGATTTAAAGCCAAAGCTTAATAGATAGATATTCTTGATAGCTTCAAGTATTCACGCGATCATGCAAAGCCACTACAAAGAGTAGCTTGAAGCAATCGATTTCCCAAAAGGATATGCGAACATATTTGGGGAAAACCGTACCAAGAATGTCCATCGCAAACAAGATCCAAAAGAGTGATTAAACAAAATCATTTTACCAAAGATGGAACTTGTTTGAGCAACATGCCACATAGGAATAAGATTAATAACAAATCAATTCTAGGTGGCAATACCTCACATGTTCACATTTTCTAGGTTTGTAATATGCACATAGCTTATTACTCCCCCATAATGTGATAATCCATTTTCTTAACAAGAGGCAAAAAAAACCAACTAGAGAAATTAATGGACATTATAGAATTTGAATTTCTCATGAGAATGACATACCACATAGAGATAGATAATATTGATATATCATCACTAAGTGGTATTCCTCATGTACACACATTTTAGGATTGTGAAGTGCACGAAGCATATCACTCCCCCAAAATGGATAGTCCATTAATCTCTCAAAAAGAGAGCCAACAAGATAAGATATCAAATAAAAGCAATAAGGCTCAACACAAGTAAATGGTGTGCAAACCAACATACACATACTTGATTACTCAAGATAAGTAAGTAGAGAGCACAACACATACAAACACTAGCAAGGTACAAAACCTAACACATGCAAGGGTGCAAGCAACTTTCAATGTATATATGATTTAAATAAAAGTTACCGCAAGGAGGAACATTGGATATGAGATAGAACAATATAATCCAAATGACTTGGCTTGAGAAATATAATTGATGAAGATCCCTTAATTCTTCATGAAGTAGCCAAGTCTCCAATGCCCTCCAACAACACCTATTGATCAAGTTTTAGCTTGTTGGTCCCCAACCAAGTTGGGTCCTAAGAGGTTAGTCACAATAGGCTTGGCAACCCAAATGGTTCTTTTCTTGACACCACTTTGAGTACCAACATATTTGGCAAACACATTGCCAACCTTATCCTTCCGAAGAGAATAATCATCATCAATAATAATGGGGTTGGATAAGGTACCATTTGTGCATGAAGAAGCAAGTGACCCTTCTCACGGCATAGGTAGCAACATCTACTTCCTCCTCTCTTCTTAGTTGGAGTCTTGACTTGAGGAGGGGTAGCTTGATTCTTCTTGGGAAGAGGCCGTTCTTCAACTTGAGGAACTTGAGTTTGAACTTGAGGCTTCTTCCCTTGTTGCTTCTCACTAAGAGCCTTCTTCTTCAAAGGGCAAGATCTAACATGGTGCCCTTCAACTTTGCACTTGAAGCAAACAATCTTGGCCGAATCTTGACTTGTTCTTGGCCCTTGTTCTTCTTGAACTTGGACTTGTTCTTGATATTGGAGTTGAATCCAAGTCCACTCTTGTCATTGGGGCGTCTTTGAACACTCAACATATTGTCAAGTGTAGAATCCCCAACATGACGCTTTTCCAAGTCTTTCTTCAAAGAAGTGACTTGGGCCTTGAGCTCATTTAATTCCTCTACATGGTTAGTATCAACACAAACACTAGAGGAAGTAGAAGCTTCATTGTTAGAGCAACAAGGCATAGAAAGTAATTCATCACAAGATGTAGCAACATTGTGAGTGGATGAATACTAGGACTAGCACAAACAATATAGCATTTAGTAGAAGTTGTGCCATTGTCCACATGAGGCTCACAAGATGTTACCTTTGATAATAGCCTCATGAGCTAACTTTAGCCTAGCATAGGATGCTAGAAGATCATCATTAGAGCTAGATAGCTTTTCATGACTTTCTTCCAATTTCCTATACTTGCTAGTTAGCAACTCAAGTTGAGCCCTTAGCTCAACATTCTCCTTCAAAATAGATGCTTCACAAGAAGTGGAGTTAGTAGCACAAGCATCATCAAATTAGAAATGGAAGAAGACAACTTGGCAAGCTCATCATTTTTAGATAGTTGAGTTTGGAGTTGATCATGAGACTTGATAAGGAGAGAGTGTTCACTTTCTAAAGCCTTTGGGCTTTGTCAAGTCTCTCTATATCCTCAATTAGTCTAGCATTGCCAACACCAAATTCAACTTTTTCCTTTTTAAGCACTTTATATTTAGCAATAGCATGATCTCTTTCCTTAATGATTTTAGCAATAATAAGATCATTTGATTCATCAAGAGATTCAAGTTTCTCTTCAAGAGACACTCGAAGCTCTTGCTCTTCCTCAAGGGCATTCATTAAGGATGCCTTTTCATCGGCATCCTCTCTCTCAATTTGACATTTCTCGAGAAATTGAGTTTCCAAGTCCTCAATGATTTCCCTACTCTTAATAGCATAAACAATGATTTCACTTAGAGGAGGGATAGCTTTGCTACCTTTGGGGAGAGCACCAAATACCATCTCACCCTTCTTTGTTATGGATTCAACATCCATAAGCTCCATGAGAATCCTCATCCACATCATCACAAGATGTGAGGGTTCCAAAGGTGGAGAACCTTTGAATCCTTAGCCATAAGGCAAAATGAGTAGTGGACAAAGATGGTGAAGAGTTACTTGAAGCCATTGAGATCCACGTCTTGTTCCAACAAATGTTGGGATTCCTCTACATTGTTAGCCACACAAGAAATAGAGGATATGGAAGTATTGTTTTCATGGCAACAAGACAATGAAGCATATCATCATGAGATTTAGTTAAACAACTATTACATGATATGCAAGGACTATCAACACTAGCATGTAAAACATTTGGAGTGCTAGAAGTGTTTAAGTCCAAAGATAGAACATTGCAATGAGATAGAGATGAAGTATAGTCAATAGAATATTCACCATCAACAAAGCAATTTCTATCACCACTCACCATATCATTACCTTGTGACAAATCACATGTTGGTGAAGTGGAAGAAGTTGTGAACTCGTCACGGCCGGAGGTGGAGGGAGAACAATCATCCTCAATAATATTGGACACTTCATATTTATCTTGAAGCTTGGTCCAAAGCTCATGAGCGTTCCGAAAAGGCATGATTGATGCAAGAACTACATCGCTCAAAACACATATAAGACATTAGATACAAGAGTATCGAGATAAGAGTTTTCCTCACTCATTTGGAGAAGAAAAACCCATATCTACAATTCTCTTAACATGTGGGTCTATGTCCCGAAGAAGGTTAAGCACACGAATTTTCCAAACATCATAATTTGTGCCATCGAATTTAAAAATGGGATTGTGCACTAATTCTCTAAACGACATCTTTACTCTCTAGGCGGTAAAGCCCAAAAAGAGAGCCCAGGCTCTGATACCAATTGAAAGGACAAGGATGTCGCCTAGAGGGGGGTGAATAGGCGATTAAAACTTTTCCGGTTTAGGCTTGATAATTGCGGAATAAAACTAGGTGTTTAAATTAACAAGCCAACAACCTAAATAAACTAGGCTCACCTATGTGCACCAACAACTTATGCTAAGCAAGACAAGCAACAAGGTGATAGCAATATAGAATACTTCAAGCACGAAGGCTATCACAATGTAAAGTGCATAAGTAAAGAGCTCGGGTATAGAAATAACCGAGGCACACGGAGACGAGGATGTATTCCCGAGTTCCTCCTTTTAGGGGAGTACGTCTCGTTGGAGAGGTGTGAACCAACACAATGGTTCAACAACCACAAAGGTTTCACCTTCTTCTCGATGAACACCACAAAGGTTTGGTTCACCTTCCACTATCGGAATCCTTCGAGGCGGAATCCGAGCCTTTCAACAACAATCCGGGGCACAACCCACAACGGGATTGGGGGCTCCCGAACGGCTACAAGTGACCACCATGGGTCTCAACCACCACACGGGCATGTAGGGTCCAAAGACCCAAGAGTAACAAGTTCACAAGCTTTCAACTTCCACGAATCCTCGTGGAGAGCACAAACCGATGCACAAAGCAATGGCAAGAGCACAAGTGCTCAAATCCTTCACTCAAATCCCACCACAAGCAACTAATGCTTATGGGGGGAGAAGAGAGGAAGAACAATGAAGAACACAACAAATGGAACTTCAAGAACTAGATCGAAAGGGTTCCCCTCACTTAGAGGAGAAACGGCTTGGTGCAAATATAGATCTAGGTCTCCTCATTCAATCCTCCAAAGATCAACGAGTTTGGGTGGAGGGATTGAGAGTAATCAAAGAAATGAGCTTGCAACAATGGAGGGGAAGAAAATCTGGGTGAGCTAAAGAGCTGGAGGTAGGTGGAGGGGTATTTATACCCCTCCCAAAAATCTGGCCGTTGGAGAAAAAGGGGACCGGATATTCCGGTCCAAGTTGGGGCCGGAATATCCGCCCCGCCCGGAATATCTGGCCTGGAAACCAAAAGGTCCGGCCCAAATGTCCGGTTTTACCAGAGGCTCGCACTCGGGGCTCGAAACGAGGTAAAAACACTTATAGGGCTGGAATATCCGGCCCCCGACTCCGGATATTCCGCCCCCCGGATATTCCGGTTGACAGAAACAGAGATACGAAAACAACAATATCTTTTTCAACCGGACTCCGTTTTCGATGATCTTGGGCTCATTGGAATTGTAACGAAGAGCACAATAAGATCATGCAGAGAAACATCATAGTCCAACAATGGAGGATAAAACCAAATGGGGAAAGGTTAGACCTCTCGATAAAAGAATAACCGATAAAACCTCCAAACCAAAACCGCAATATGTTTCTCATCCGGACTTCGTTTTCTATGATCTTGGGATTGTTAGAAGATACTCACAATCTCTACAAGATTATGCATATAGACATCATAGTCCATCATGTGAGGAGGAAACCACAAGTAGAGAGTTTGACCTCTCTTAGAAAAGACAAACCGGTAAAACCTCGAACATAAAAAACGCAACAAGATATTCGAATGAAATCCGTTTTTGATGAACTAGAGCTTGGTATGGAGATGAACACAAGCTCTAAATCCTCACATGAATAAAAGCTCAATAAGAACCAAGAAATATGATATGACAAGAATGCAAAGGTTTGAGCTCTCCACACGATGCGATCAAGTTACTCACTTGAGAGCCCCTCTTGATAGTACGCCGTCTATCCTATAACCCGGTCTCCGAACTAACAACATGAGACCGGTAAAATAGAAACCCTATCAAGATCATACCTTTGCCTTGCGCATTCCACTTGAGCTAGATGATGATGATCTTGACTCCCTCAAGTTGGAACACCTTTCTTGATTGTGCTTGCTAGTACATGCTTGATGAAGATTTCTCCAAATACCCCCCCCCCCATACACCATGATGGGAGAACCTTGCTAATCTCCGTCTTCATGAATCCACTTGATCTTCTTATCTTGATATATATGATGGCTTGGAGATAACATGGATGTTATCTCAATCTTCTTTTCCAAGCCATGCTTGCAATAAGCTCAACTCTTCACATGACCATTCTTCATATAAACCCTTGGATGGAACCTTGGTCATCATGTAAACTTTTAGAGTCCAACACATGAACTCCAATCTTTTCCTATGGACAAGATATATAAGAATATCTCAATGCAAACATTAGTCCATAAGGATTGTCATTAATTACCAAAACCACGCATGGGGCAGCACATGCACTTTCACTTGTCCAGATTTAATTGCTGCCTGAGGCTCTGCAATACACTTGCAGCAGCTCCCTCACCTCCTTAGCATTCTCCCTATTTGCTTTGAAAAACAACAGGCTGTCATCTGCGAAAACTAAGTGGCTAACCATCGGAGCCGAGGACGCCACTTTAATACCACTTAGGTGCGATGACTAGATTTTTTTATTTTATGAGGCACGAAAGGCCCTCTGCTGCCAACAAAAGCAGATAAGGAGAAATAGGGTCACCCTGACGGATGCCCTTGGAGGGAACAAAACTCTCAAGATGGTCGCCATTAAAAAGAACAGAGAACGAAACTGTGGTTACCAGGCGCATCACCATCTCCACCCAACGTGGATGGAATCCCAACCGAAGCATGATAGCTCGAAGATAATCCCACTGAACTCGGTCATAGGCCTTCTTCATGTCCAGCTTTAAAGCACAACAGCGTGAAGCACGGGCCCTTTTGCACTTCATAAAATGTAGGCATTCATATGCCGTAATTATATTATCCGTAATCATCCGTCCCGGGACAAAAGCTGACTGCTCCTCTGAGATGATCTCCGGTAAAATTCCCTTCAGCCTGTTCGCCATTACCTTGGATGCTATCTTGTACTCCCTCCGTTCACAAAAGGATGTCTCAATATTTTCTAGATTTGTATGTATGTAGACATACTTTAGTGTGTAGATACATCCAAATTTAGATAAAGTTGAGACATACTTTTATGAACGGAGTGAGTAAATGACGTTACACAGACTTATAGGTCTGAACTGTCCGAGCTCCTCCAGGCTCGCTACCTTGGGTATAAGGACAATGATGGTTTTATTTATTTGTGCTGGATCATCCTCCCCTCTCAAAATCCTCAGTACCACTGAGGTCATCTCCTTGCCGCAAATCTCCCAATGCCTTTGAAAAAAATGAGCTGGATATCCATCCGGACCTGGAGCCTTCGTGGGAAACATCTGAAAAAGAGCATCCTTGATCTCCTTCTCCATAAAGGGTTTCAAAAGGCCGTAATTCATTTCAGGAGTAACCTTGGATGGCACCGTATCAAGCACAACCTCCATGTTCTGCGTACCTTCCGCCGTATACAGGTTCTTATAGAAACTCATGGTGAGACACCCCATATCATTTGCATCTTCAGTTGTTGATCCATTATCCTTTCGCAGCTTGGAGATTTTATTTTTCTTCTTCCTTTGACTAGCGCGTAGGTGAAAAAACTTAGTGTTCTTGTCCCCCGTCGTCAACCATTGGATCCTTGATCACTGTTGCCACATAATTTCTTCTCTATGGCTTAGCTCAACCACACGATCAGTCACTTTAATTTCCGCATGAGTCGGTCCCGTCCTCTGCGGGTCTGACTGCATCCGGTCAAGCTCTCCTTTCAGCCTACTAAGCTCAAGCCTGACATTGCCAAAAGTAGTTCTGTTCCACTCCGTAAATTGCCCCGACATGGCTCCCAATTTTCGTTGGAGTTCAGAGAGGGTAGTGGCCTCCCCCTCGGTCTGCCATTTCTGCTCCATCATCGGCTTGAAACCCTCATGTGCTTCCCACATCATCTCGTACTTAAACCGCGAGCGGCCCCTCGCACGAGTCTCCGCTTCCGCCCACGTCAGTATGATGGGACCGTGATCGGAAGTCGTGACTGTCATGTTTTGTACCGTCGCCATGGGAAAACGAGTACTCCAGTCTGCTGTGGCTAGTACTCGGTCTAGATGCACGCGGCAAAAGGATCCTCCTGCTACTCGCTTCTCGAAAGTCCAGATCCGTCCCTTGTACCCAAGGTCACGTAAACCACATATATCAACCATCTCTCGGAAACCCTCTATTTGAGCGTGGCTGCGCTCTCGAATACTGTCATGCTCCGAGCGATGTAACACCTCATTAAAATCACCCATTCATACCCACGGAAGCGCCGACGATGATTTTATGTATTTGATTATGTCCCACATCTTGTGGCGCTGGCTGGTCTGTGCCTCCCCGTAAACACAAGTGAGCCGCCACGGCTCTCTGCCACTCTGAGTGATAATGACATCAATATGATACTCTGAATACGGTAAAATCTCAATCTCAGTTTCATTATTCCAAAAGATACCCAGGCCACCCTTGCGGCCCGAGCTGCTTACAGCAAAATATCTATCATACCCTAGCGTATTGCTAAGTCCTTCCACCCTTTTCTTGTGTATCTGAGTTTCTAGCACACACAATACGGTGGGGGCAACACGACGTGCAAATGCATGCAATTCATTCACCATTGCGGGGTTGCCCAGCCAACAACAGTTCCAACTTGCGCAACTCATTGCTCTCGGCGGTACTCCTCGGAGGAGCCCGCCATTGTAGATTGTAAGCTCTTTTCCTTCCCATTCACTGATGCCATCTTCTTCTGCCTTTTCAGTTCTTTTGGAGGGACATACGCTGGTGGAGGTGGTGGAACCAGCAATCCCTGCTCTCCTTCTTTTGGCCCATCTTCAATCAACAGTTGTTTCTGAGCCTTGGGACGCCCCTCGTTTCCACCCCCAGTGCCCTCGTTAATTTTCTTCAGAGGGCTAGATGCCGTATCAGCAATAGCCTCGGCAGTCGCCTGCTCAAAGCCTGCATCTCCCGACGTGCGTTTGCGTGAGCTGATGTTGCTATCCTTCGGGGTCTCCTTCTCATGCCACACTGATTCTGGGGCTCTCCCGCGTGCCCCGCCGTGCCGTCCACACGGCTGGGGACCGGAGGATTCACTGATGCTCCATCATACTTCTCCACCATTAGAGCGCAATCACGGAAGAGCCAAGGCCCGTAATCCATGATCCGCTTCCAGTCACCCAGACAGTAGGCCTGCAACACAAACAGGTTCTTCTCGATCGGCGTGAACGAGACCTCCCGCACCGTGTTCCACGCGGTGAACAAAGTCCTCTTCACAGACTCCGCACTGAACTCCTTGATCGTCAGGACTTTCGCGACTGCCATTCACTTGATCTCCGGCAGGGTACCCCGCCCTTCCTTGGCCAGAAAAACCCCATCCTACTCCACCTCGCTCAGCTTCAGCTTCCGGAGCAGGTCTTCCACCTCAGAACCCCCGTTTGCACGAGAGGATTCCGCCGCCATCGCTCAGTAACCACCCAGCAGCAGAACCGATCTATCCTCGTCGGGAAACACCCCACCCCACCCACCAAGGCCAGGCAGCTATGCGAGATAGCCCCTTGGCCCGAGAGAGGTAGGGGAGGTGATCGCACGATGGAGGAAATGGGATCGGAGCCTCGACGGAAGATCACCGCCGAGTCGCCCTAAACCCTAGCCTCGACTAGGTCACATCCATTCTTTCTCTGAGAAGTCGACTTTTCTGTGCTTATAATGCTGGCCCGATTCGGATGCCTTGGGCAGCCTGCCAGATATGCTCATCCAGGGCTTGGGCCATGAACATAAAATGCCGCCGACCAAAATTATATGCGAAACACTATTTTTGGTTCTCAATAAAAAACGAAACTATAAGGCTCAGTTCTACCCAACAAAAAACAACAACAACAACAATAATAATAATAAGGCTCAGTTCTGATACCTTCTTACCGAATCTGCAGTGGAATTGGAAGCCCACAACTGGCAGCATCTCCGCTCGGGGCGCCAATAGCTCTATTGGGGGCGTCAGATGTAATTTCTCGCCCGCTCGCGACGCTAATATCGATGTTACGTCTGGCGCGGCCCAATATCTCGTCCGGCGCGCTGAGCACGCGCCCTCCCCGTTGGGAGTCATTTGGGCGTGTCGGACGAAACCGCGCGCGACACCACATCGGATCCCGATGGGTGGGCCGGTGTTGTCATTGACACAGGAGCATAAACCCTACCGCACCTCTCCTTTTCCTTCTCCCACCTCATTTCCTCCTGCGGCGCAATCCTCCTCGCCGCCGCCACACCTCTCCATCGTTCGCGATGCTAGCTTGCCGAGCATAGAAATCTCACGTCATCGCCCCCCTCCTGACCAAAGAGCTCCGGGTACCTCGCGTGTCACCTTGCACGCAAAGTGTTCAGCCGATCGCCTGGTATGCACACCATTTTCAGAATTGTAGCCGGTTGCCGGCGATAGGGTCGTTGATTCATCTTTATGTTTCAACAAATGCATAGCGACGACGAGATGATAGCTCAACATGTGATGAAAGAGGAAGCCGTCATCGCCCCCTAGGAAGACGAGAATTTGACGATTCTTGCTTGTCTTTTACGTTTCAAACCGATGAGGCCACCAATGCCGCACCCAAACGAGGAGGCTCGGCACCTGGGAGGATCAAAACCAAGCCGAGACAGAGGATGGAGGGCCATTGCATGTTGATCTTGGGTTATTTGCCGAAGTCCCAACATTCACTCCATAGGATTTTCGTCAGCAGTTTTGGATGAACCGCGACTTATTCTTGCGGGTCATGCATGCCGTGAGGGTGTATGATCTATGGTTCAAGTTGAAAAGATGCCGTGGGAATGGTTGGTTTCTCATCAATCCAGAAGTGCACTGCTGCCATGAGGATGCTTGCATATGGAGCACTTCTAGATGGTCAAGACGACTATATGTGCATGTCAAAGTCTACAGCTATCAAATCAATGTACTGATATTGCATGGTAGTGGTGGCTGTGTTTGGCCCGCACTAGTTGAGAGGACCAAATGAAGAAGAAACATCTCAGATCATGGAACCGATCGCAGCGAGAGGCTTTCATGGGATGCTTTGAAGCATCGACTGCATGCATTGGAGCTGGAATAACTGTCCATATGGTTGGCAAGGATTGTACTAAGGGGGCCATAAAGGATATTGCACTGTGTTACTTGAAGCTGTGCCCGACCATGAACTATGGATTTGGCGCACTTTCTTCGGCATGGCAGGATCCCACAATGACATCAACGTGCTTCAATGTTCTTCGGTGATTGCGAAGCTTGTGGAAGGCTATGCTCCAGCAGTCAACTATGAGATCAATGGCCACTAGTACGACAAAGGATACTACCTAGCGATGTCATCTATCCAAGGTGGGCTAGCTACATGTGTCAATATAATCTCCAGTCCGATGGGCAACAAAGCTTGTTGGTTTTCCTCTGAACAACAGAGTGCCAGGAAGGATGTCGAGCGGGCATTTGGAGTGCTCCAATCTCGGTTTGCTATGTCTGGTACCCTGCTCTGACATGGTCGAACGAACAGATGAGGGAGGTCACGAATGCACGTGTGATCATGCACAACATGATCATAGAGAGTGAACACGCGCATCCGGTCAATGATCCTCTTCCGTTCGAATTTCAGGGCCCCTAGCCGATGTTGATTACCCGTTGCCGACATTTTATTGATTTCCTCGCCCTGCATATGGAGATCAGGGATGAAGGCATTCATGCATCATCAGCTTCAAAATGATCTAGCTGAGCATTTGTGGGCACGTCGGGGAATGGTAGGGCAACAAATTTGAATTATATGGAACAATTTATTGTTATTTTTAATTACTGTGAACTTTATTTTATGCCTTGAATAAAATATTTTGATTTATATGTGGTAAAATATGTACTATTTGTATTATAAGGAACAATCTATGTACTATTGAGATAATTTGATTTGTATGTGGTAAAATATTTGAAGTTGGAGCAAAAATAGAAGAAAATATATATCGGGATGGCCTATTGGCGCCCCGAGTGGGGAGCGACGCCCCCAATAGCCCACAGCGCGTTCGGACGGCACCAATAGCATCCACCCGACGCTGCTGCCAGACGCCTTAATGACGCCGTGAGTGGAGATGCTCTAAGGCTGAGTAACTTAACTCCAGGTGAGAAGTTCATACCCAATATCATTTCCGGTTCGTACCGAAAAATCCTTCGCAGCTCCGCCCTAGCCATAGGAGAGCACCATTCTTGTGTGTTTCCTATTTGACGCTCATTGCGTTCTTTGTATGAAAAGGTACAAAATAATTATTAGCTAGTTAATAACATCGTACGAAGAAGTACAAAATAATTGTTAATAAGGTCCAAAATATGTTCACGTATTACAGAAAATGACTTTAAATAAAATAGAAATAGAAGAAATAAACAAAGAAGACTACAAATAAAAGGGATAGAAGTAGAGAAAGTGAAAATGAAGAATAAAACAAGAAAATATAAAAAATCAGAACAACAAAGCACGGCGGAAAAAAATGACTACCTGGACCGGCCCACCTGGCAGGGACGCTCAGTCGCCACTACGCTAACTGGAGCAATCGGACATCTCGGAAGCTCCGCGTACCTCCCATTACTGATATGCTATTGGGCCTCGCCTACTCTCTTCCGCTGCTTTGATTCTCATTTTTCTTGTAGGCAATGTCTTTTTTTTTGTTATTGTACACTAATAATATGTTTACTTTTTTCCACGCATACAAGAATTTCTCTTGCAGGAGCAGTTAGTTGCACTTTTGAAATTCTTAGTCCAACTACAATGCAATGTGTTTTGGCAAAGTTGTCTTTGTCGAGTAAAACTCTACCAACTCGTAGAAATCGGCACATATGTCGATTACAGTAGTGGTGGATGATTTGTTCTGTCACATAAAGAGAGCACGATCATGACCTTCTTGGATTACATACAACTTCATGTAATACGTTCATAACATTGAATCGTTGTAGAAACAGAAAGGAACTCTGGAGTAGGATGATCCATTGCAGCTTTGTAATGGTAGTTATTACTCCCTCCGTTTCATAATTCTTGACATGGTTTTAGTTTAGTATAACTAAAACCACTACAAGATTTATAGAACGAAGTTTGTACCTTAGAGTGTCGTCTTCTTTACACATTCCCACTTCGCCCGTGGTCTTGCGCGGGGTTAAAGAGATGTCCACCGGCAGAGGATTGCAGTAACGGTTCCACTTCATCCGGAGGAAACAGAAATAAGGATGGCAATTTTACCCACGGGTACGGGTACCCGCGGGTACCGTATCCGCATGGGTAGGGTATTGTTGAAGGTATAATTTGGTTGCTAGGTATTTTATAAGCCAAATTAATTTAAATGATGACGGTTAGATTATTAACTGACATATATATTTGAACTAGCTGAGTACTTTGAAAATACTGGCTTGGTTGTAGTCCGGTGCAGATATTGCATCAGCTGATCAGACAGGCTATTCAATCAGGACAATCATATGGATTATTTGCCAGACTAGCAGCTACCGAGGACAATTTCTTGATGGATTCAGAGAGATGCAGAGTTAAACGCTGATGCGAAGGACAAGTCCTAACAGAGCTCGGTCGGAAGTCAGGCTGAATACGTGTTCCAAGTTATTCAGTCACGTACGGGAGAAGCACCAGAATTTCCATGTTCGTTAGATTGTACGTGCAGGTACTGCTATTAAGTTAAGCCGGATTTGTTTCAAATTAGGAATATTATATTCAGCTTGCATACCAAGGAAATCGTTCTGTGTCTTACCCTGTACGCCAAAGACCAGGCTACCTATATAAATAGGTATACGGCCGATTGAGAGAAAAACCCCTAATCGACATACAACAAAATCAATCTACCTTTTATCGTACCTTTTTTCCGTATCTTTTTTACTTATCGTTTCTTCTCTTGCCGAGCTCTACCATCTAGGGTTTGGCTTATCTTTGTCGTTTTGCGCTGAAAAACAGTCGTCTCTCCTCCACGAAAGCGAGGGGATCTTTGTTGCTTTGCTCGGAAAGCAATCGTTCGTCGTCACGAAAGTACGACGGTTATCGTGGTGTCGCGCGGCAATTTTGCGTGACAACACAATTGGCGACTCCGCTGGGGACGAAGAACAAGAACATATACACGATGAACACCAACCTCAACAACGGGAGCGACATCGACCTGGACAACACCATCGCCGTTACACTCGACGATCTGTTGGAAAATGATCAGCGCGAGATTGAACGGGAGGTTGAAGAATATATGGCTGAACAAATGAAACTGAAGTTGGCTGGATACCGGAAGATCAGGAACGGCATCGTCAAAAAGGTAACTACGCCGAGTCCTTCCAATTTGCTCGGCGCTGAGGTAAAAAAGCCAACCGAAGAAATTCCTCATCTCATTGATGTGTCCGTAGCTAGTAAACATGATTCCGACATAACAAACAAGTCACGCACGCTTAGAACTGTAGCAAATAAATTTGAAGAATTTAAGGAGCAGCTTTAAGCTAGTATACGTCGTCATGTTCGCTCGGCAGTGATGCAAATTAGCGATGAAAATTCTGGTAGAAAGCCGATGCTTTCGGCCGAAAGCACTAGATTAATTAATTTTCCTAATCAAACTTCCGGCGCTTCGGCTAATCTAGCTCAGCAGCCTCACGTTGCTTTAAGCAGCGATCAAATTGGCCAGAACCATGTTGGTTCGGCTGACAATTTTATTTCTAATGGTGCTCCATATATTGTATCAGCTTCGGTTCCACAAAATTACAACGGTCATAACCGAAGTGTTGATAATAATTCTAATTTGCAGCAACCTAGTTATCACACAATAGTGTACAACACAGCACCGCTGGTGCCTGTCGTTACCGGCGTTCCACATGGGCCGGTATCCGATTCATATTTTGGTGGGTCTCTGTTGCAAACTTCACATGCTCAAATTTCTACACCGGAGTTTTCACCGCGTGCTTGCGTTCCAACTGCTCCTCAAACCAATTCTCCGCAGCCCACTGATAGTTTTAAGGATCAACTTGCTGGTATACTTAGAGAATTTGGTTTAGAACCAAAGGGTAGAGCACGTGCGTACCAAAAAACTATACCCTGATTATTTTGACTCAGACACCATATCCTTGTGGTTTTAGAATTCCAGATTTTGTTAAATTTACAGGAGAGGATGGTAGAACAACTTTTGAGCACGTAGGCCAATTTTTAGCGCAATGTAGTGAAGCCGGGACATCGGATGTTTATAGAGTTAAATTATTTCCGTTGTCTTTATCCAGTACTGCATTTAATTGGTTTACATCGCTTGCTCCCAATTCTATTTCAACGTGGGCACAATTGGAGCAAAAATTTCATGAGTATTTTTATAGAGGTGAAACTGAACTTCGGCTTTCAGATTTGACAATGGTTAGGCAGAAATATAATGAGCATGTTCATGATTATATTAGGAGGTTTAGAGATGTCAAAAACCGATGTTTTAGCTTGACCATAGCCGAAAAAGATTTAGCCGATCTTGCCTTTTCGGGTCTGCTTGCTCATATTAAAGATAAACTAGAAGGGCAAGAATTTTATATATTAATCGAGTTTTGCAAAAGACTTTGGCGCAAGAAAATCGGGCTAAGGAAATTAAACAATATAGTCGGTTTAGTGATAACAAAAATAAAGAGGAGAACCACGCTGTTAGTTCTTTGGATAATGGTAGTAGTTCGGCTAGTGAAGACGACATTGACCCTTGTATAGCCGAATGGGTTCATGTGCCAAAGTCAAATCCTTTTGCATGTTCTGCTCCGAAACCCACACCTGCTAGAAAAAAGAAATTTAAGTATACTTTTGATGTCAGCAAGTGTGGTATAATTTTTGATATATTGCTGCAAGGAAAAATAATTAGAGTGATAGAAGGTCGTACTATTCCACCTCCAGACGAATTGGGTAAAGGAGCTTATTGTAAGTTGCACAATTCGTTTTCTCACTCTACTAATGATTGTGATGTATTCCGACGACAGGTGCAATCGGCCATTAATGACGGACGATTGACATTTACACATAGTACTAAGAAGAAGCTCAATGATGATCCTTTTCCTATCAACGTGATCGAGTTTGATAAAAAGAAAGTTCTTATTCGGTCGCATCAGACCGAATCTACCAAAGGGAAAAATGTTGTCATTGATAACAATTTTGCGCCGAGGATGATCAAACCAAAAACTCCAGAATTAGGAGTGTGGAAAGTCAATGGAGTAAGGAGACAAGCTCCAAAAATAAAGCCGACGGTTAGCATGTTGTTGGAAAAATATACTTCATGCAAAGCCAGCAATGTGTTTAATCGGTCTGGAGGCGTTGAGCGTCATAAGTCTCCTTCTGACCTGGTGGTCATGAGGGATGGAGAAGAAATTCGTATGATCAGCATCCGTATTGTCCAATGGAGCCGGCTTATTGGGACTGTACACTTCCTATGTATCCACAATTTTCTCCGAGGAGGTTTTATCCTTGGGCGTCATATACTACAAGGCGAGCGTCTTATTTTCAACCGGAGTGGATTCCAGTGAGGCCTATGTCCAGACCAAAATATCTTGAGAAAAGAGCTAGGTTTAATCAGGAAGTGAGACCACGTGATGCCACTATAACTTGTGGTAATGATGAGAGGCCGATCTTGGGAACTTCAAATTCACGCAGGAGGCACAATGCAAATGGCATAGTTTGTAGAGGTGGCAAGAAGTTTACATGGGTGCCGGTGAGGCATGCTGAAGCTAATCTTGTTAAAAGTTCAGATGATTCGGATGATTCTCATGCTCTGGAACTTGGAGAAGGCCAATCAGATGAAGGTGTTGACAATAGTACAGAGGCAAAGAACGCTGATGCAATAGGGAGTGGATCGGTGCAGAAAAGAGACGCTAAACATTTGGATAATACGTTTGCTGCATCCTTCAGTACGAGCCAGAAAACTGAATTAGTTAGCATGCATACCGATCCAACTATGAGAAACAACAGTTCACGTACATCCACAGGTTGGTCTCCAATTGTTTTTTGCACGTTTGATCAATATGGGAATTCAAGTGATAGAGGAAGCCAGAAAGTTGCAGCCGGAGGTGTATCATATCAGCAGAAAAGTATTTCGGCCAATAAAAGAATATTTGTCCCACAAGCGACTATACGTCAGTATAGGCCGAGAGTCTCGGGGGGCAGCAGAATTCAGTCAGTTGCTATAGGGACTAAATCGGGACTTCGGTGGTGCCCGATGGGACTAACACGCACTCAGAAACGACGAGTACAGCGGCTGCGGGCACTGGAGCTCAAGAAAGAAATAGCCGAGAAAAAACGCGATGAATTGTTCAATCGAAAAAGGCCAATGATGACTGCAAAAATTTGGAAGGCGAAGCGCATCGTGGCGGAGGAGAATGGAGCCGAAGATGACATGACTAACGATCTCGCAGATGACACGGCTGAGGACCTCGTAGATGTCATGGTTGATGACCTCACAGATAACACTATGGATGATGAGAGCTCGGAGAATAGCGGGGATATACCTACTGATATGGATGTTAATATGGTGTTTTCTTTGCCCGCTGAATTTCAAATGTCTGAGGCTTGAAAATATGATGGCCGATATATTATTCAAAATATCGCCTTGAGAAAGTTTGGCCGATGAGTTTTGACATCGCCCTAAGCAGAAAAATTGGCCGATGAGATATTTAGACCATCGTCCTAAGGAGGATATATGGCCGATGTGTTCTTTGAACATCGCCCTAAGCAAGTATACGGCCGGTGAAGTTATCAGCATCGACCTAAGGTATTGTCATAATGTTTTTGATAAATAGAATTATACCAAAAACAGGGGGGCATGTGTTGAAGGTATAATTTGGTTGCTAGGTATTTTATAAGCCAAATTAATTTAAATGATGGCGGTTAGATTATTAACTGACATATATATTTGAACTAGCTGAGTACTTTGAAAATACTGGCTTGGTTGTAGTCCGGTGCAGATATTGCATCAGCTGATCAGACAGGCTATTTAATCAGGACAATAATATGGATTATTTGCCAGACTAGCAGCTACCGAGGACAATTTCTTGATGGATTCAGAGAGATGCAGAGTTAAACGCTGATGCGAAGGACAAGTCCTAACAGAGCTCGGTCGGAAGTCAGGCTGAATACGTGTTCCAAGTTATTCAGTCACGTACGGGAGAAGCACCAGAATTTCCTTGTTCGTTAGATTGTACGTGCAGGTACTGCTATTAAGTTAAGCCGGATTTGTTTCAGATTAGGAATATTATATTCGGCTTGCATACCAAGGAAATCGTTCTGTGTCTTACCCTGTACGCCAAAGACCAGGCTACTTATATAAATAGGTATACGGCCGATTGAGAGAAAAACCCCCAATTGACATACAACAAAATCAATCTACCTTTTATCGTACCTTTTTTCCGTATCTTTTTTACTTATCGTTTCTTCTCTTGCCGAGCTCTACCATCTAGGGTTTGGCTTATCTTTGTCGTTTTGCGCTGAAAAATGGTCATCTCTCCTCCACGAAAGCAAGGGGATCTTTGTTGCTTTGCTCGGAAAGCAATTGTTCGTCGTCACGAAAGTACGATGGTTATCGTGGTGTCGCGCGGCAATTTTGCGTGGCAACAGGTATGGGCACAATTTTATACACATGGGTAGTACCCGTACCCTACCCGTTAAGTCGCGGGTACGGCACAGTTATAGCCTTATACCCGTGGATATACTCATAACCTACCCATTTATACCAACATGTGGACCTTACCCGTGGAGCTCTATCATTAATTCTCGTGAGCTTTTGAATCTATGTTAAAATTGTCATCAATTGTTAATTTGAGTTGAGATTATTCTCATGTACTCATTGATTTGAGATAAATATTTTTCTTTTGTGAAATGTGCTATCGATGAATGTAAAATTATGAATAACTTGTGTATTTTTTGAATCTACCCGTTGGGTACCTAATGGGTATGGGTTGTTGGGAATCGAGGACAGAAAACAAAAAATTTCCTACCGACGATAACCATAAACTAGCCAAGATCTAACTATGCAGATATGCTATACGAAGGAGGACGGGTACATATCCTTGTAGACCGAAAGCGGGATCACGTTCCCGCACAAACGTTGTCGATGAAGCCGACGAAGCCGACCTCAAGGTCGTGTAGAGGAAGTAGTCGTACTCCCAGCGCCACCCGCGTAGCACCTCGTACTTCCACACACGTGCGGTGTAGATGACGACCGCTGAGCTCCAGATCCAGCAGAGCAGCGGAAGTAGAAGATTGGATCTAGAAGCACAGCGGTGTGCGTGTAGTGGAGAGACTTCCCTCCTCGTACGCAGCTCCAGAAACGGAACCACTCTCAAGGTAGGAGAGAAGAAGAAAGGAGATGGGTGAATTTCCAAGACATGGGGGTCCCCTATTTAAAGAAGAAAGGGGGAGACCATCTCCCTTGGCTAAGCCATGTGGGACTAATCCCCACATGGCTTGGCCGGCCATGGAGGGCAGCCGGCCACCTAGGTGGGCCCCATTCGGCCCACCTAGGCTGGTTGGCCCTTCTCTCCCTTTTTTTTCCTTTTTCCTTTTGGGAGTTTTTCCCTAATGGGCCTCTAAGGCCCATATAGGTTTAATGCCATTTAAAATTCGAATTTAATTAAATAAAAAAATTTAACCATTAATAACACTATTAATATTAAATACATATTATTTAATTCATTCGGACCCCGAAATATATTTCGTTGCCTCCGATCAACATCGGACAAGTTACGGAACACTTCCGGAGTTCCCAATTTCTTTATCTCTTATATCCAATCTAATCGTCACCTACTTAAGTGTGTTACCCTATGGTTCGGGACCACACAGACATGAACGAGACACATTCTCCGATCAATGACTAACAGCGGGGTCTGGATACCCGTGGTAGTCCCTATGCGTCCACGAAACTTTTATCGTTTGAACCTTTAGACGTCCAGTCTCAACCTCTTGCCTATCGATACTTAGATTGTCCGAGCGTCGCTCTCCGGTATCACGATTACCGAGCATGACCTCGTCATTGACAAATCTATCTTTACTCGTCTGTGATATTACATCCCCGTGACCTAGTCACATGCTTGCAAGCTCATTGATAATCTCACCGAGTGGGCCAGAGTATCTATCCTGCTATTTGGATTGGCAATTCCCGCTCTTGATCACTCGCTTCTACTGCTTCCTTCCGATACCCGAAAGTGTCACCTTTATTGTCACGCTATATAAGACATGCCGTTTGATGCGATCAGCCGCATCTTCCAAAGCAGAGATTTGATATGATCTCACAGTCGAAGGTATGAACACTACGTTTCTATATTTTGGGTATGTCCATCAAATCATTCACCTAATGATATGACTCCGTTGTTAACCGACGCCATTGTCCATGATCAGGAAACCTTGATCATCTGTTACCCAACGAACTAGTTAAATAGAGGCTACTAGGGACCTGGTTGTTTTCATACCACACGTGTATTAATGTTTCCGCGTAATACAGTTATAGCATGGTATTAAAACGTATTATGAACAATTGAGATATGACAAATAAAATCACTTTATTAATTGCCTCTAGGGCATATCTCCAACAGTCTCCCACTTGCACTAGAGTACAATTTAATCTAGTTTACAACTTGGTAAAAGCCTAACACCTATAGCATCTCGGTGTTCTTCATGCTTGTCTCGTGGAAGAGGTTTCGTCAGCGGATCTGCAACATTCAGGTCCGTGTGTATTTTGCAAATCTTTACATCGCCTTCCTTGACGTACTGCCGTATGACATGGAAGCGTCGGAGAATATGTTTGGCGGTGGAGTGAGACCTTGGTTCCTTTACGTTGGCAATGACATGTGTTGTCGCAGTAGATGTTCACAGGGTCTTGCGCACTCGGGAACACTCCAAGCTCGATGACGAACTTCCTCAGCCAAACAGCTTCATTTGCAGCATCCGCAGCAGCAATATACTCCGATTCCATTGTAGATTGGGCTACTATGGGTTGCTTCCCACTTCTCCAGCTCACAGCGCCTCCGTTCACCTTAAACACATAACCTGTTTGCGATTTCGAGTCATCTGGATCTGTGCAGAAACTTGCATCAACGTAACCTGTTACGCCAAGTTCCTCTTCACAGCCTCCATAAACAAGAAACATGTCCTTGGTATACTTAAGATACTTCAGTATGTTCTTAACAGCTGTCCAATGATCCTTGCCAGGATTACTCTGGAATCGACTCGTCAGACTGAGAGCCAATGCCACATCGGGTCGAGTACTTAACATGGCATACATGATCGATCCTATAGCCGAAGCATATCGAGTGCCATCCACCTCGGCTTTTCAAGAGCCGTCTGTGGACACTGAGCCATGCTCAATGTTTTTCCCTTGACAACTGGCACAAGACCTTTCTTTGCCAAATGCATATTGAACTTCTTCAATATCTTGTCAAGGTAAGTACTTTGACATAACGCTAGTAGGCGCCTGGGTCTATCACGATAGATCTTAATGCCTAATACGTATGCAGCTTCTCCTAAGTCCTTCATCGAAAATTTACTGTTTAAATATTCCTTCACGCTTTTCAGAAGTTCCACATCATTCCCAATTAGTAATATATCATCCACATATAGAACTAGGAATGCAACTGAGCTCCCACTCATTTTCTTATAAATGCAGGTCTCTTCTACATTTTGGACAAATCCAAAACCTTTGATCATCAAAGCGAAGATTCCAGCTCCGAGATGCTTGCTTCAGTCCATAAATGGAACGCTGAAGTTTGCATACCTTGCCAACATTTCCTGGACTGACAAAACCTTCAGGTTGTACCATATACAACTCTTCCTCAATGTTGCCATTTAGGAACGCTGTTTTGACATCCATCTGCCATATCTCATAATCATGATATGCAGCTGTTGCTAGCAAAACCCGAATAGACTTTAGCATCGCTACCGGTGAAAACGTTTCATCGTAGTCAATTCCATGAACTTGTCGGAAACCTTTTGCGACAAGCCGAGCCTTATAGACGGTTACATTACCGTCAGCATCAGTCTTCTTCTTAAAATCCATTTATTCTCGACGGCCTTGCGCCCTTCGGGAATCTCCACCAAAGTCCATACTTTGTTGTCATACATGGATCCAATTTCGGATTTCATGGCTTCAAGCCATTTCTCGGACTCGGGTCCTTCCATTGCCTCTTTGTAGTTCGTAGGTTCGTCTTGTTCAATTAACATGACGGTGCAAACAAGATTACCGTACCACTCAGGAGATGTACGGGTTCTTCCAGACCTACGAGGTATAATAGCCTCCTCGACATTTTCTCCCACTCCATCTGTTATGGAGGACGGTTCAGGAACAGTTTCCGTTGCGCCACTCGGAATTTCGAGTTCAGGATCAACTATCTCGTCGAGGTCTATTTTCCTCCCACTTACTCCTTTAGCGAGAAACTCTTTCTCGAGAAAGGTGCCGCTCTTTGCGACAAACGTTTTGCCCTCGGCTTGGTGGTAGAAGGTATATCCTATGGTTTCCCGCGGATATCCTACAAAGACGACCTTCTCCGATTTCGATTCGAGTTTGTCGGGCTGTAGTTTCTTAACGTACGCCTCACAACCCCAAACCTTCAGGAACGACAACTTCGGTTTCTTACCATGCCATATCTCATACGGTGTCGTTGCTACGGATTTGGATGGAGCCCTATTTAAAATGAATGCGGCTGTTTCTAACGCATATCCCCAAAACGATACGGGCAAGTCGGTAAGAGACATCATAGACCGTACGCTATCTAATAAAGTACGATTACGTCGTTCGGACACACCGTTGCGTTGCGGTGTCCCGGCAGGCGTAAGTTGTGGTACAATTCCACAGCCTTCAGATGTGTGCCAAACTCAAAACTCAAATATTCGCCACCACGATCAGATCGAGGTGTTTATTTTCTTGTTGAGTTGATTTTCAACTTCACTCTGAAATTCTTTGAACTTTTCAAAGTTTCAGACTTGTGTTTCATTAAATAGATATACCCGTATCTACTCAAATCATCAGTGAAGGTTACAAAATAACGATAACCATTGCGTGTCGACACGCTCATTGGACCGCACACATCTGTATGTATTACTCCCAATAAGTCCGACGCGTTCCATAAATCCGTTGAACGGTGTCTTGGTCATCTTGCCCATAAGGCATGGTTCGCAAGTGTCAAGAGATCCAAAATCTAGTGACTCCAAAAGTCCATCAGAATGGAGTTTCTTCATGCGCTTTATACCAATATGACCGAGACGGCAATGCCACATATACATGGCGGTATCGTCACTAAGTTTAATCCTTTTGGCATCTACGTTATGGATGTGAGTACTACTATCGAGATTCAACAAGAATAAACCATTACTCTCAGGAGCATTAACATAAAAGATATCATTCATCGAAATAGCACAACCATTTGATACTGAATTGAACGAATATCCATCTTGCAACAAGCAAGATCCACTGATAATGTTTACACTCAAAGCCGGTACAAAATAACATTTATTTAAAACCAAAACTAATCCCGATGGTAGATGTAGAGGGAGCGTGCCGACGGCCACCACGTCAACTTTTGATCCATTGCCGACGCGCATCGTCACCTCGTCCTTCGCCAGGCGCCGTTTATTCCGCAACTCCACCTGAGAGTTACAAATATGAGCAACAGAACCGGTATCAAATACCCATGCATTACTCCGAGCGCTAGTAAGGTAAACATCTATAACATGTATATCAAATATACCTTTCTCCTTCCGACAATCTTGCCGGCCTTCTTGTCTTCAGGTACTTGGGGCAGTTGCGCTTCCAGTGACCATCTCCCTTGCAGTAGAAGCATTCCACGCCAGGTTTGGGACCAGGTTTGTTAGCCTTGGATTTGGCAACGTGTTTGCCATCCTTCTTGGGCTTCCAGTTCTTCCTTCCCTTGCCGCCAGATTTCTTAAAATCGACGGTCTTGTTGACCATCAACAGCGTGTGCTCCTTCTTGATTTCCACCTCAGCAGTCTTGAGCATCACGAACACCTCAGACAGGGACTTAGCCATGCCCTGCATGTTGTAGTTCATGACGAAGCCTTTGTAGCTAGGAGGCAACGATTGCAGCACCCTATCAATCGCCAGCTCATCAGGAATCTTGCATTCCAGAGCGTTCAGGCGTTGAACGTAGCCAGACATTTTGACCACGTGCTCGCTCACACTGCTATGCTCTTCCATCTTGGCTGAGAAGAAGAGCTCAGAAGCTTCATACCTCTCAGCCTTAGCCTGCGGCGCAAAGACAGCTTGAGATCAGAAATTATCTCAAAAGCACTCATCTTCTCAAAGCGCTTTTGCAGGTCGGCTTCCATGGCGTAGAGCATGCCACTCTGGACAAAGGAGGAATCCTCCGACTTGGTCTGATAGACCTTCTTCTCGTCATCGGAGGCGTGTCTGCAGGAGGGTCACCTAGGGCGGCTTCAATGACGTAGGCCACCTTGTGGGGAGTGAGGAGGATCCTCAGGTTGCGGAACCAGGACATGAAGTTCGACCCATTGGTCTTAAGCTTTTCTTTCTCAAGGAACAGGCCAAGGTTAAAGGTGGGGCGAGACATCTACAATGGAATTTGCAAAACATAAGACGTTTGTTCATAATAAAATATGGGTTCAAGTTTTAGTAAAATAAAACTACAGAACTCCCACTCAAAACGAACATCCCTCGCATCGTTTTAGTGATTACACGATCCTAATTCATTACACTACCCCCGATCGTCACGGCCGATAGCATAACTTCAAAAGTGGACATCACTATGTCGATCACAACTACTTTGTGACTCGTGCTTAACCTTTCGGTCATGTGTTCCGAGGCCATGTCTGTACATGCTAGGCTCGCCAAAATAAACCTATAGCGTATTGCTTGTGCAACGTGGCTTACACCCACGTTATGCGAACGCAGATACGTCTGACACCCGATCGTCACGGCCTGCCTCGTATCGGAGAACTTTCGGTGGTGCACGCTAAAGGGAGAACACTATTTGGTATTTTAGGAGGGATCATCTTATATTACTACCGCCGTGTAACTAATATATAACATATATATATACACAATATAAGATGCACACAATCTACATAACATCTAAATGAAATGTAATGCGACATGATATGGTCTCCTCCGCGCCGATGGTCTCCTTCGCGCCAACAGTTTTATAAACAATTTAATAAACCTACCTTGACCATATCACATTGCCCCTGCAAAATAAAGTTAGACGCTTTCTACTTTATCTTTTGCATATTTTACGTGGCTGCTAGGGCTTTCCACAAGAACCGTTTCTTACCTACGAACAACCACAACAGCGATAAGACAATTGTCTCTATTACACCCCTTTCGGGGCCCTCCATTGTAAATGCAATATCAACTATTGTAGAGATACAGACACCCGCCAGCCACATATACGGTACAAGCCGTATGTCAAGTGTGGAACCAGTCTCGCGTAAGAGTACGCGTAAAGTCGGTCCGGGCCGCTTCATCCCACAATGCCGCGATATAAACAAGTACACGCGAGAGGGTAACAAATGTAGAATCGATGCCCACATTCAACATGTGTTCTAACCGTATAGAAATATCTACGCATAGATCGGCTCTGATACCACTGTTGGGAATCGAGGACAGAAAACAAAAAAATTTCCTACCGACGATAACCATAAACTAGCCAAGATCTAACTATGCAGATATACTATACGAAGGAGGACGGAGTACATACCCTTGTAGACCGAAAGCGGGATTACGTTCCCGCACAAACGTTGTCGATGAAGCCGACGAAGCCGACCTCAAGGTCGTGTAGAGGAAGTAGTCGTACTCCCAGCGCCACCCGCGTAGCGCCTCGTAGTTCCACACACGTGCGGTGTAGATGACGACCTCCGAGCTCCAGATCCAGCAGAGCAGCGGAAGTAGAAGATTGGATCTAGAAGCACGGCGGTGTGCGTGTAGTGGAGAGACTTCCCTCCTCGTACGCAGCTCCAGAAACGGAACCACGCTCAAGTAGGAGAGAAGAAGAAAGGAGATGGGTGAATTTCCAAGGCATGGGGGGTCCCCTATTTAAAGGAGAAAGGGGGAGACCATCTCCCTTGGCTAAGCCATGTGGGACTAAACCCCACATGGCTTGGCCGGCCATGGAGGGCAGCCGGCCCCTGGTGGGCCCCATTCGGCCCACCTAGGCCGGCTGGCCCTTCTCCCTTTTTTTTTCCTTTTTCCTTTTGAGAGTTTTTCCCTAATGGGCCCATATAGGTTTAATGCCTTTTAAAATTCGAATTTAATTAAATAAAAAAATATTTAATCATTAATAACGCTTATTAATATTAAATACATATTATTTAATTCATTCGGACCCCGAAACATATTTCGTTGCCTCCGATCAACATCGGACAAGTTCTGGAACACTTCCGGAGTTCCCAGTTTCTTTCTTTCTTATATCCAATCTTATCGTCACCTACCCTTAAGTGTGTTACCCTACGGTTCGGGACCACACAGACATGAACGAGACACATTCTCCGATCAATGACTAACAGCGGGGTCTGGATACCCGTGGTAGTCCCTATGCGTCCACGAAAGACTTTTATCGTTTGAACCTTTAGACGTCCAGGCTCAACATCTTGCCTATCGATACTTAGATTGTCCGAGCGTTGTTCTCCGGTATCACGATTACCGAGCATGACCTCGTCATTGACAAATCTATCTTTACTCGTCTGTGATATTACATCCCCGTGACCTAGTCACATGCTTGCAAGCTCATTGATGTAATCTCACCGAGTGGGCCAGAGTATCTATCCTGCTATTTGGATTGGCAATTCCCGCTCTTGATCACTCGCTTCTACTGCTTCCTTCCGATACCCGAAAGTGTCACCTTTATTGTCACGCTATATAAGACATGCCGTTTGATGCGACCAGCCGCATCTTCCAGTAGCAGAGATTTGATATGATCTCACAGTCGAAGGTATGAACACTACGTTTCTACATTTTGGGTATGTCCATCAAATCATTCACCTAATGATATGACTCCGTTGTTAGCCGACGCCATTGTCCATGATCAGCAAAATTTGATCATCTGTTACCCAACGAACTAGTTAAATAGAGGCTTCTAGAGACCTGGTTGTTTTCATACCACACGTGTATTAATGTTTCCACGTAATACAGTTATACCATGGTATTAAAACGTATTATGAACAATTGAGATATGACAAATAAAATCACTTTATTAATTGTCTCTAGGGCATATCTCCAACATGGGTACCCGTCGGGTATGGGTACGGGTAAAGTTTTATACCCGTGGATACGGGTATGGGTAAAATCTTTTACCCATTAACTACACGAATATGGGTATGGTATTGCCCTACCCGCCCCATGCCCTACCAATTGCCATCCTTAAACAGAAAGCAGGAAAGCACGTCACAGGGTCTTGCCAGAAGTCAGGAGAAGTGTGTGTCGCTACTCGTGAGCCTTACAGTTACCGATCCTTTTTCTTCTGCGAAGCAAAGCAAGTGTACGTGTTGTTTCTCTGTTATCGTGTAGAGGAGTCTCTACTATATCCTTTTTTTCAGGAGAATGGAATCACTTTTTTTTTTTTGCAAGGTAGAGAATGGAATCACTCAATCACAGTCTAATCTATACCTACTAGTTGCTTTGCACGTACACGCACGTCTCCAAAATATAGCACAACATATGTTCTTGTAAATAGAATTTCTCTTTTTAATGAGTTACTTTTTATATATAGTTTTAATATGTTATGTACAAGTCTAGCAATTCAAATGCATGCGCATGTTGACCAAAATGCATTATAGCAATGTGAAGAAAACTTATAGAAAAATGATATAAAATATGCCGATACACAAATTTTGTACCTACTTACGTGCATTATCTCTTAAAAGAGAAAGAATGTGGCTACACCAGGCTACTCTAAATTACAATTAGAGGGAATGACTTCTCAATAAATAAATTTATTTTTTATGAAAATAACATTACAAATAGCATATATAGTGTTATGAAATATTACAATCAAGCTCTCTTTTTAAAACAAAATTCAAGCTCTACTTAGCATACGTTAAAAAAAATATATATATATAGGCACATACTTTTCACGTAGATAAACTATACAAAATCATTCTTTATTTTGTGAATTATATAAAAAGCCATTCGACCTTCCGCATTTCAGCAGAAAATCCTTTCATTGAAATATTTATTTATTTATTTATTTATAAACAAAGGTTTATTCCAAGATCAATGTCTTTTGAATGAAGAAACATAATTAGAAAATCATTTCCTGCTTTCATATATGTCCATTCCACTTCAACCGGCCAATATTGCAGTCAACTTGGTCCCAATTAGCATCACAACTTACTATGCTTATTTAATTAAAGTTACGCCTCTAACTACCGGATTGTGCATAAGCAAGCTCCACTTCACACTAACCAACCACATTTCTGCTTTTGTTGCTATAAACTGCACTAAGCCGTCATCTCCAGCAAACAATCTAGGCGAGAAAACTCATTGGTTAGTGTCCTAACAAAAACGATGAAAACTGTAAGAAAACAAGTGTTTCTGAAAAAAATCAGAATAGCATTTGTCAACCTGTAACAAACTGCACTAAGCCGTCATCTCCAGCAAACAATCTAATTACTTCTCTGTATCTTTTTCTTTTCTGGCAGATAGTATTAAAGGAGGATGTACAAGATTCTTTGGGTCTCAAATTGTGCCTGACTTTGGTTCCGAAAGCTGTGAATTTCGTGCCTGTGCACGTAGATGATGATTATGACTATCTGCTTGATTTTGGTTGTGGTAGCTGATTTTCTGATTCAGCTTAGGCTCATCTGTTTATTATACTGATCGATTTTCTGCATGTAGGCCATGAAGCACCGGGTCAGTATTTTGCAGGACAAGTATTGGTGAGTGGGATGGCAGCAGGAGCATTGACATGGCCATTAGGCTATGCTAGCGATATATTTTACCTTGGACCTAGAGTTAGAGGAAATGTGATTGAGTAGTTGGGCTTGGCTCAATTATATGAATGAGTCTTTACAGAAATGGTTTTTCACTCATATCTGTTAACTCTAAATAATATGTTCTTTGAACTGCTACAACCATCGTAGGTTTCCAAGTTCTTAGTGGAAAAGGGTAGCACAAATGCACTTTAGGCCAATGATCGGGACACATTTATGTAAAATGTTAGCAGCTTACTCCTGGTATTTGAGCGCTTCGCAACATTCATCATCTGTCAGTGGGAGAGGGTTAAGCATTCCATTCAGTTTATGAGTAAAGAAGTATAGAACTATAGATTGAGATGAACTATAGAACCGGCGATGTTTCACATATTGTATGCTTACACACTTGATTCTCTAGAATATTGATATAGTTTTTGCTACCGATGACCAATTGATTCTTTAGTATACTGATATAGTTCTTGATATTGATGAACAATTCTCCAGGCAGCAAAATCTCTACATGTTAATTTGCTGAAGATAAATCCTACAGATTCAAATTAGTAGTGTTAAACCATATGTATTGGTTACACATTCTTTTATTATCAAATTCATGTTAAAGTCACAGCAGGTAGATCCTACAAATTCATGTTTACATGCTCCATTCTGTATTATACTGAAATCACAAATGATGCATCTACCGATTAGAAGATTGTTATAAGATGCACATCTAACAGGGATGAGGGAAGCAATTAATTTTAGTACGTGTAGCATCATACTGTGTTCCTTTGGTACAGGCACCTGTGTTACTGAGGAGCTTGTCGATGCCGACGTCTTCGGCTGGGCAAGGCGGCGATGCCGCAACAGATGCTAGGTGGTGGCGGCGGCGTCTCACTGCGGGGATAAGCGTCTGGACGACGACGCTGAAGAAAGACATCCAGATTAATTGGACTGGAGTTTGCCACATATTGCATAGAAGAGAAGAGCCTACACTTGGGAGCTCGTCTATGCGGACGTCGTCGGCTGCGCAGGGCGGCGATGGCGCAGCACGGATGGCGCTAGACGTTCTGGGCGGCGCCGTCTCAAAGCCTCACAGAGTCTGGACGCGACTATGAAGCAGGTCATCCAGATTAGTTTGAATGGAATTGACCATATATTGAGCGCAAGAGAAGAGCATGCACCTGTGTTGGCAAGGAGCTCGTCCGCGCGGGCGTCGTCGGCTGCGCAGGGCAGCGATGGCGCAGGACAGTCTGGACGGCGGCGTCTAACTTCACGGCAACGCTGAACGGGGAGGGGGGCAGATTGATTTGATTTCTACTAATTTAGCATATATCTTTCTGTAATTGAACAACTAATGCGGATTGCGGAGCCGTTTGCCCCTTTTTCCGTAGCTGAATAAGTGCGGACGTGGATAGCAGAGTTTTCGTCCGCTCCTGAAAATTGCTAAACGTACTTTTGGTGAGGGTTAGTGTAATCTTGACGGTTAGATATAAATTAGTGGGCCTGATCCTGAGGCTGTTATTGCACCTTGTTGTTCCGTGTACGTTACATGGGGTATCCATAGGAAAGATAATGTTTGCTTGTTTAATAGTAGTAGAGATAAAGACTAATAAAGTCAGTAAGGCTTCTTGCCGTCCGACTTTTTTTCTTCCCATTTTGCCCCTGACTGTTCAGACATATTACGTCCACTGCCACCGCCGAGTGGAAACCTGTTCGAAACGTTTTCTTCCCATTTTGCCCCTGACTGTTCGGACATATTACGTCCACTGCTACCGCTGAGTGGAAACCTATTCGAAACACCATTTTGCAAAAAAAACCTGACAAACTGGGAAACTAACCTGCAGTCCGTAGAGCGGCCGTCCTACTGACTTAGCCGCAATTTACCGAAAACCCAGGGACCTCTTTGCAAAACCCCCACCGAAGCGGTACGGGCCAATCCGGAGCGTCCGTTTATGTTCGAACGGACAGCCGAGATTAACCAGTTTTCTAAATTTTGTTTAAATAAACAAAGAACACACTAAACTTTGTAAATTCATAACTTTCAAACCACAACTCCAAATTTACCAAATTTTACATCAATACAAAGCTCTCACCATGTAGTTTAATTTGGCATCATTACTTTTCCTTTTTTGCATCCGTTTTAGTTGATCAAAATACAGAGATGCATTTCGGCCGTATAATTCAAGACTTGAGTTCTAAAAATGTTTTTAAAATGAATCCTTTTGTTAAATGTCAAGAATTACATCCTCTGTGCAGGGGAACCAAAGTTATAAATTTGGAAAATGATTTACTAACCCAATTAATCCATTACTATTTTTTCCCTTTTTAAAATGATTCACAAATAATTCGTTACGGAATTTAAATCCAAACTGAAACTCGGTTTTTTTCTCCCGTAGCGAAGCACGGGTACGGGCACTTTGCTAGTTATACTTACAGAAGTATCGAGGTGGGCTTCTTGCACTGTTGTACCACGTACTCCTATTATCGTGCACTGTCATAACGCTTGAATAATTTTAATTGTTTTGAGTTTGACCGCTTACTGAATCTGAACCTCGTAATAAGATTGGCCCCATCTTCAAGTTGTTAATCCCTTATTTTGCTATGTGGCTTAACGTGGTGTCTTTATTAGAACCTCTTATTTTGCTATAATATATTTTTAACCTATGTGGCTTAACGTGGTGTCTTTATTAGAACCTCTTATTTTGCTTTTAGATAGATGGGTCGCAAAAATAAATAAATAAATCAACTTGTAGGTGGCAATGTGCAATGGCTTGGCTCAGCGCATCTGCCTTCCCACGGAAAGAAAAGCCGGGGCGGGAGGTGGGTGCTCTCACGCACGCGCACGTGGCCTCACGTGTCACTGTTCGCCGGCGACCAAGGCAAGAGCCAAGCTTAGCTGCACGTACATGCAAGCGGGGGGCCAGCACGTTACCCCCAACAAAAGCCCACGGCAGCGCTACCCCGGCCGGCATGCATGTGAGCCTAGTCGAGTCGACACCCCCCACTACGCTTGCCCGCCCCTCCCGCTTAATTTAACTCGATGATCGCGGCGAATCTGCTCCTTGATCCATCCATCTCGACCGAACGGTCCTCACTCTTATTAGCTTTGCTGCTCATTCGGATTACTATATCTAGGGGCGCCGTGGCTTTGACCAGATGTATGCGCGTACGTACGTGCAACAGAACTGAAGATATATGCTCGATCATCGTTCTGATCCGTGCGATCTTTCCCACCGTGCACCAGCAGACAGTTGAGACAGTTGATTCTACTGCTATGTATGCAGCTCCCGTCAGATTTCAGAGCTCTCGCTCGCTCCCCTCCTTATCTTACCTATCTCGGGTTTCTCTATTGCCACCCCCCATGTGATGTCAGCGTCGCTGGGCGCCCTGCCTGCCACCCCGATCGACCAATTTTTATACCCCTCCACTTGTCACCGAGCGTCCCTCACGATTGTTTACCCAACTCCCCACTCCACCGCCACCTGCGTTACTTCAGTCAGTGTCCATGCAGACATGCGTACGACTCGGGTAAAATGCACGCGGTAACTTCGCGTCTTTCAGGACCTCGATCGAGTTTAATACTACTACTACTACACTGCGTACAGACAAATGAGTACAGACGCCAGCGTGGCTTGAGTACGGCAGCCTGCTCTCCTATCTAGCCTTGTTTTTTTTTTTTTGAGAATTCCTGCTCTTATTACAGCTTGTAGTATCTGAACTCACGCACTACGCACTCCACACACAACACCACACGCACGCCACCCGTGCGCAAGCTAGACCTAACCAAACCATACTAAGACTTGAGCCTCCGCGAGCCTAGATCTTCCGGAAAATCCCTGCGGTGGTGGGCACACCACAATACCAGTGTCGAACCGCGGTGGAATTGGCTCCGTAGCTGGAACTGGGACAGACTGATTTATGTGCTCAGTTTTCTGCGAATATATGTAGCCATAGGGCCCTCCAGAAATATGCTACAGCGCCAACACTGTTCATCACGCTGGCCACTGTTCACACGAACAGTGCCGCGCGCAGGTGCGGGACGCAGAGTCGAACTCTGGCCGGCTGGGTGACGCCACCGCGTCCCAACCACTGGGCTGAGAGCCCATCCGCTTGTTTTCTGACTGTCAGTTTTAGTTACGACGTCACGTACGCACGCACGCACGCACGCACGCACGCCAAGGTAAAAAACGAAGCTTCACCTGGCCACTTGGCAAGGGCGATCGAATGCAGGAATCCCCCCACCCCACGGAAAGGTGCGGCGCAATGATGAACCCAGGTTACCCAACAATTTTTACAGCGGGGATTAACATCCGAGTGGGATCCGACAGTCCAGATATGCTGGCATCTTTCTTCCACGCTGCGTGAGTAGAGTACAGTAGATTCTAATCATCACATGCGTGCTGAGTGAGTTCCGACGGACGGTGGGGTGGGTGGGCAATGCCACTCTCGCCGGCCTCCTTGAGGTAACCCTGCTCGTTCGGTTGCGCACACAACATATGTGAACATCGACCATGGCTGATGAGTGAGGAGATTCACCCTCGAATTACATATTCTAGTCTTGTAGTATTACAAAATGCTAAGAAATAAACTACCTAGAATTAGTTTCTGAAGCATGGAAACTGGAGAGGAAATAAACAAAATTGACACGAAAAAATTCGAGCTGAACAAAAAAAGGCACACAGTCTAAGCAAAAGGAAGAGAGAGAAAAAACTGGGAAAAGTAACTCCTAAGAAAAAGATTTGCAGTTCTTCCGATTAATCAGCTCGTTCCTGGGGTTTTAGCTGCTTTAATTATTCCTGGACTAATCGATCAGTTCTTCTAGCACACGACGACGACTCCTCTACATCAGCTGCTGCCGGTAGTCCGTCCCTAGGTGGTCGTGGATCAGGAAGTCGTCGCCGCCGACCAGGGGCGGCGCCGACGGCCCGTCGAACAGCAGGGAGCTCTGCATGTGCATTAGGCTTCCGACGTCGGCATGCACGTGCTGCTGGCGGTGCTGCGCGTGCGGGTGCATCTCCCTCTGGCGACGCAGCTCCAGCACCTTGCGGTGGGAGTTGGAGTGCCTGGACACCACGAACGTGGGGCTCGCGGCCGGCCGGTACTCCGGCACCAGCCGCCCGGACTTGTACCGCACCCCGCACGCGTTGCACAGCGTCTTGGGGCCGTTGGGCCCCGTCCTCCACTGCGGCGTCTTGTCCGTCTCGCAGTGCAGGCACCGCCTGCCTTCGCTGGCCGCCGCCGCGACGCCCGAGGGCGCGCTCGCCGGCTGCTGATCCTGCGGAGGCGCCTCCTTCTTCTTGGCAGGTTTCTTGACGTGGAACGCATGGGCCGAGACGCCAGACTCTGCCGGCGAGATGGCCATGGACGCCGGGGACGGCGGGGAGGCCGGGGCCGGCGGGAGAACGAGCAGGCGGGACGACCAGTTGCCTGGCGCAACGCGGGAGCGCTTGCTACGGGCCTTGGCCGGGACGGGGGCCTCCGGCAGGAACATGCCGGGCTGCGCCGCGGAGGATGCCACCGGAGCAGATGAGTATCCGTGCTTCGCCGAGGAGAAGCCGCCGGAGGGGATGCCGGAGATGAGCTGCAGCTTCTGGAGGTCCTCGGTGGCGAAGCTTTCGTCGCCCTCGCCCATGTAGTTGGACAGCCATTCCAGCTCCGCCAATTGATCATACTGCACATAATTCACAGCAAGTTCAGCAATTGATCGTGCGTTCGCGTCATTTCAGAAGCTAAAAAACTTTACTAGAAAACATATAATTCCCTTCTTTTTTTAGTTCAGTTTAGAAAACAGAATTCTTGCGTATACTGTACTAATATACTCCATGATAGAGTAGTGTCCAGCTAGCGCTGAACTTGAAAGCTCCTATTTTTGGCAGTATTGTACAATACTATTCATGAGGGGGCAGCTGTTTCAGTTACTTCCCGAGAAAAATTGAACTGGAGTTGCATAATTCTGGAGGCAATTTTTGGAGTGGTTTAATGGAATATTATGGAATCTCGTAACATCTAACATCACACCCAAAAAAAAAATCGTCTTCCGTTTCGTTCACTTCAGAAAACTAGAGATTTCAGAAGAATTTTCTCAGGAAGTTATGAAAATGCCATACGAGGAATTCATTGATTAACGGTGCAGAAAGAATTTAGAATTTACCGGCTCGCAGAGGCCGCCGGAGAAGTCGCCGTCGGCAAGGCCGGAGAAGGAGTTGCTGCAGCTGTCGAGGGCGGTGACGGTGGAGGAGTCGGCCGAGGCGTTCCCGAACCCGCCCTCCACCTTGACTGTGACGGCAGCGGCGGCGCCGTTGCCGGCTGCGAGCTGGAACGACGCCTTTTCGTCCTCGTCGTCGCAGGGCAGCGCGAGGAGGTCGTCGACGACGAAGAGGTCCGCCTGACCCTTCTGTTCACGGCCATAGTAGCCATGCGCGTCGTACTCCGCCGTGGCCTCCATCGGTCGGTCGGTCCGCCGCCGCCGCGAGAGCGGTAGACACACACAACAACTGTATCTGCCTGCGGCTGTGCGTTACTCGGCGCTTTTTTGTTTGGTTTTCTACGTGTGCGCGAGGAGGAAGCGCAGATAACGCAAGAGGAGTAGGGTTTAATTGGCGTGGAGCTGGAGACGGAAGAGGAGGAGAGGTCAGCTCAAGGGAACGATTCTTAAGGAGTAAATAAAGCCATGAGCTGCGAGATGAGCCATCAGTTTGGTCTCGCTCCTCTCCCCTAGTACTTCAGTAAGTACTTCTCGAAGACACAGCCAGTTATCAGCAGTAAATATATCCCTACAAAAAAGTTATCAGCAGTAAAACTCACGTAGATTCGAAAGTTACTTACGGTTTATGCTAATCTCCGCCAAGTATATTCGATTCTGCGCTGCGCGCTTCGTGCCAGGGACAAATTAACCCGTTGTGCCGAGCGAGGCAGGTGGATTCTGTTCTGAAAACGGAGCGGATACGGTCGAATAGTAGTGAAACCATGTCCGTGACCATATTTTTTCCGGATACGGAGTCGGAGCGGATAGTGTGCGGATACGAATACGGAATCGGATCTTGTCGGTTACGAATATGGATCGAATACGGAACGAATACGGTTCGGTTGCGGATAAACATTTCGTCGGATGTCGCATTGAAAATAGGACTGGTATATAGCAGATATTATGAACTAACTTACTCCAAATTAACTCTATGTATTGTGATATACTAAGATAGATAATGTTTTCATACTCATATTTCCATTTCCAAGTGGCTACTTAATTTTGCCCTTGCATGACCTAAGGGTGCCTCCAAAAATGTGATTCACAAATATGGTAGTGACTTGAGCAAAGACTTTTCAAGAGTTGTGTAAGTACATAAGTTTTATCTTGCCCAATAACTCAGGTTCGAGGTATTACTTGTCGGATATTACGCCGGATATTTGTCGGATATAACCGTGAAATATGGTATATCTTCGGATACGGGCGGATATTAGTAAAACCACATCCTTTTCCGTATCCGTTAGTTACTATCCGTATCCGTGACCGTATCCGGCAACTATCCGACCGTATCCGTATTTGGCTTCCGTGAGGCTCCGGTCGGTCGGTCGGTCGGAAATAATCCGTACCGTTTTCACCCCTAGGTGCCATCACGTGGTGTAATTTAGTTCGGGATTTACGGCCGCCCGGTTCGTCCTACGCCGTTAACATCGAGCCTGCTACGAAGCTTCCGTTTTTTACCGTAATCCCGAGCAACTACATATTGTTGACTCAAACTATAGCAAGGATTGTTTGTAAAAGAAAAAAAACTAGCAAGGATATTCGTATGGCGAACTGCTCCAGGTACCAGAGGCAGTTTTACTCGCGGAGTGGCCCGAAACTCGAGAAACGGCGAGCAAGAGAAAGTAGAGGGGATTACAAACCCAAAAAAAAACATGGTTAGGAGCTGTTATGAATGGATTCAAATGAAAGGTTGTTGATACAAATCCTGGAATGCACATCTACTTCAAGAGATTTGCGATTATTGCGACAATCCGGGCCCTTCCAAGCTAGAAACAAATCTGTTGACTCCATGTTGCTTGAATATTGGAAGATTTCTCAATGTGTTATGTTATGCTATGCTATAATAATGTGTTTGATTATGATATTTTGTCACGAAAAAACTACATTTCATGTTTTTGAGTGTATGATACATGTGACCGTCGGAAACAAGTAGCCAACGGCGGAAAAAGAAAAAGAATCGGATGCAAATCATATATACAATTGTTGTACACATTTATAGTATATTTCATGTTGTATTTGTGTGCCCTCCATTGGTTCGCATGGCTCGTCTTCCTGTGTTTTCCTCTTGTTACTCATATATTTGGTGATGAAGGAAGGATTTGGCAACCTGATTGCAATGGGCTTGCCTTCGCATACACCGTGTTCAACAACCTTGGGTTGCCACTTATTAATGTTTGTGATTTATGCGGTTCTTCAAACCTATAAGGTTATTCATGTTTATCAAGACTTTTTACAATTTCATCACCACATATATATGGAGGAATTCAATATATGAAGGGTGGACCTAGCGATGCTGACTTCGTATAGTCTAGATGGAGTTTTGAGTTTCATCGACGATTTTGTTTTCGGTATTTCTTTAGATTATTCAATCCACTATGCATATGTCAACAAATCAATAACGCAATATCATTGTTCTTAAAAAACTAGTATGGTGGCCCTTACACATGAGAGGACCTCATCTCGAGTATGTCCAAAAACTTAAGTACTTATTTGTACTTATGGACCCACCCATTTATCACCTTAATTACACCTATTTTTTGACATGGAAATTTTCTTGAATTGATAACTTTTAAAATTTGGCATATCATCGTGAACACATCATGACATCACCATAAGCAACATCATGTATATAAATCGTTCGTTGCAGACCCAGTCACACCATATATAGGGGTAGGTTATCCACATTTGTTTGATATATTTTTTGTTTTCAAAATTATACGAAATATTATTTAGTGCAACACCACCCATATATTTTAATATCCCGCCTTACATGGAAAAAAGTACCCTTCCAGGAAAAATAACAAGTGAACTATCACATAAACTAACACATCTTGTTCACGTTTGTGTTGTAACATATGAATGGGATTTTGAGTGTTGCATGTTATGTGAATGTTGTCAAAGAATATATTTTCTCTCTCTACTTGAGTAGCGAACTAGAGGTTTAGTGGGCTTTAACGGTTAGTGCATGAGTGCAACCGAAGCCCTTGTGGCGCCCTGACCCGACTGCTATACAGTGATACTGTGTCCCGGTTATCCGATACCACCGGACACACTATCAAAGCATAATAGAGAGATCAAGACTTGTGGAACAACTGGCACATCACAGACTCTACGACACAAAATCATATAGTTCAACTCTTATAATAGAGAAAGATAGCAAATGACAACCAGAGGTCATAGACCCAACATTACAACATGCGGAAGCGAAGTGTGTTGTTCTAAACAACAAGAACCAAATTATGGCTTAAGAGGCCTGCAAATAAACATCACAGCGCCAGCTGTTCCGGGATGTCCCAAGCTGCCACCTGGGAACGCCAGACTACTCGTCGACGTCCACAAAGAACCCACCTTCGAGGGCGGCAAAGTCCTCTCCTGAAAATAAGCAAACGACGTTGAGTTCGACGAACTCGCAAGATTAAGAGCTAATATATGCTCGATGATTGGCTTTCAAGGTTTTATGGCTGTTTTGCATAAAGCTGATTTTATTTTAGAAAGACATAACTCCATGGCATCGACTAATCAGATTATTTTGAAAAGAGGTAAGAAGTAACTCTTTCTCTCATCACCTTACTCAACAGTCATCACCATCATCAACCATTGTACCTGTTCATCAAAGGCACCTCCCCGAATCACCCTCGAGGAAGCTCACCTTGCATTTGTGAGTGGTACCTCTAGTACCCAGTTTTTAATCATTCCGTTAAAATTATTCTATGATCTTACCTTCACTTCCCAAGTCGTCCATAACCGCGGACACGGCTTTTCGAAAAGATTTAACCCTGCAGGGGTGTACAAAGTGGAAGTCCCCGGAGTCCCGAGGGGCCCCAGTTCCTTCGCCACGCGTACCGTCCGGCCCATTACCTGTACAATTAGCTCTCTTCCTTGGAAAGCCGGCTGGGTGGGAGCGGTGTCGACTTCTCCCTCGTTAAGGACTTTCCAGGATCATCAGTGGCGGCAGGACTGCCAGGATCACAACACCCCGCCCCACGGCCACTTATTTTCCTAACACCACAATCCTCATCTCAGTTCATCCCACCATCATCACGCACGCGCAAATGAAAGCCCGAACTAGAGGACCCTGGCTAGCCCCGCTCGAGTTATTTAGTCTATGAGGGTTCCTGCAAATGCATAGGCCTCACGCATGGTTGCACGCTCAGTCTTGGTTCAAGAGGTATAGCACTCGCACCTAGGCGGCGAGAACGAGACAAAGCACCACAACCACAGTGGCCTCTCATCCCCACCTTTTAGCATTTTATTAACCATCTCCACAATTCTCCACCACCAACCACTTACCTCATCACCTGTTTCCAACACGAACCATCCATCGTATAGCTATGCAATTTACTAAGCATGGCTAAGCATCAACATAGCATAGTAAGTATTCAGGCCAACAATACAATCCTATGGTTAATAGGAGGGGAAACAGGTAATTAGCATCGAAATCTTAATGCAACTATAGGATACTCTAATCCAATAAAAATGACATTTGGAACCGCATGCAATATTATCGTGGAGAAAATATTTGCGGAAACATAGGATAAGATATGCTCAGAGGGGGGATTACGCTTGCCTTGTTGAGCGGAGTAGTCAAACTGCTCGTCGGAGTAATGATGCTCAACTCCGAACTCGTGATCTACCGGAGAGCAAACAACACCGGAAAGCAAAAACAACAATCAACACATGGCAATTGTGCAATGCATACAAGAATGATGATATGACATTTTAAATGCACCCTAAAAGCATTGAACATGAACAACAAGTTAAATGGGGTCCCCATTATATTTATGACATTATTTGGAATAAACCCCATATTTAAACTTAGTGATTATAATTACTACTAGAGCACATTATTGTAATTGTGAGCAATTTTGCATGATGATGATTCTGAGTGATTCATGTTTTTCTGAATATTTTGGTATAAGAAACACCATTTTCTGAAGCCCCGATAAAAAGTTATTAAATTTAGAATTTCCTCTTTTTAAATTACCAATTTTAATTGATTTGATTTCAACAACTATAGAAATTAATTACTCGTATTCGGGAGAGGGGGATGAACTAGTCGAATCGTAGGATTCGATGTTCCTAAAGGCGTGAGGGGGTAGCGGGAATCATGTGCTATCCAGGAGGAAAAGAAAAATAGACAGCAGGAAAAAAAAGAAACAGAGCAGCCGGCCTCCAGGCCGGTTGGGCCGGGTGGCAGGCCTGGCGTGTGGCAGAGGGCTCCGGCCTCTCGGCCGGTTTGGGCCGGCCCAGCAGCCGGGTAGTGGCCCGAGTGAAACGGCATGGAGCCCGGCTATGCCGGCTCAGCGACCGGGCGCGCGTGCTTCTTCGACGGGGAGCACGGCGAACTACGGCGTACGGCGAGCATCGCGAAGCAGCGCGAGAGGGGAGAGGGAGAGAGGTGCGGCGGACTCAGAGGCTCACCATCTTCGCGTGAGAGCAACCGGCGAGGGTAGGGAAGGCTGGAGACGAGGGCAATGGCGCAGCGGATCACCGCCGGCCGTGATGAAGAGGATGGACGGTGGCGACGATTCTCAGCGTTCCAGCACGATTCCTTCCGCGTGGAGGAGTGGTGCGACGAGGCGGACCTCGTGGGCCTGCGCGATTCGTCGGGAGCGGTCTCAGTCGATGGCAACGACGACGTCAACGTGAGCTCGGTCCGGCCGTGGTGGGGAAAGAAGGAGAGGGAACGGGAGGGAGCTCGGGGCTCGGTCTAGGGTTGGTGGGAGGTGCAGTGCGTCCTGGGGTCCCCCTTATCGAGCAGCAAGGCGCGGCAGGGCCCCCATCAGCGGCGTGTCGTCCAGGGCGCGCGGCGGGTGCGGTCGAGCGCTGCTGTGGCTACAGTGAGGAAGACGAAGTTTTTGCAAATAGGTCCCTGGAACTTCTGTTCCCACCACAAACGGGTCCTTTTTCTATTTCTTTCAAATTCAGCAGCAGTTCAGGGATTTTGTTAGGGCACTTAAACATTTTATTAAAATTTGGGAAAAATCATGTGGTCTCCCACTAACAAGTAGAAGCACCACAAAAATTGGCATTGTCAAATAAATTGTTTTGGACCACATTTGTTCATGGAGTTTGGTTTAGGCATTTTTGGCTAAATTCCAAAATGTTACTCCTTTGGAATTTCAAAGCAATTACAAAATATGGTTTTGAGCTCTAGGAACCTCCTTGACAAATATGAGAGGTCAAAGTATTTTGTTTTGCAAGTTTGAACACTTCCATTGGTTTGAGATTTTATTTAAACAAGTTTAGTATTTTGTTTTCCAATGTTGTCAAACCCAAATGGTGTGTTGTTTAACCACTTAATATGGATGCCATGATGCAATGCAACACAAAAGCGAAAATTTTACTCAGGTTTTTAGGTTTCCGAACTTTGGGCTGTTACAGCCCTTGTGTAGACCCACAAGGGCAACATCCACGTCACGTGTCCAGTATGTGCGTCCACGTACACACCGTGTGGGGTGTGTTGCCGCATGGGTCTTTGGTGTTGGATCTAAATCTTTCGTGGATCTAAATCGTTTGGACACGCAGATGCCAGTAATGTTGAGTCACCAATGCAAATTATTATTATTTGTTTGAAAAAGACGGTTGGTCCTTTGCTCTGCCTCACTATGAGTAATACTGTCCCAGTGAGGATTTCCTGCCCTCATAGAATAATTTGTTTTGTGGTCAATTTTATTTTTTTCCGAAACTCCCTCTAAAGAGCATTGTCTCTGAATCGAGTATTTAACAAAAGAAAAGTATGCATATGGGTACTTGGTATGATCTACATGCATAATAATCCTAATTGTATTGCGGGGCATCATTGTGTTGACACACTCTAAAAAGGAAGTTAGAAACTTGTGATTGTTCGAATATGCTGGTTTAATCATATCCTGCTCGGAATCAAACTCGAGGTGACGCTTTCCTGTCTCGTTAGGGGTTGAACTTGGGTGGGCGGGAATGCATTAATCCGTCCTTGCTATCCATACTATGTTTTGGTTCTTGAGTGTCTCATATATTTAGAATATTCCTTTCGGTGAGGCAACACTCACAATTGACAACAAAGTGTTCGTAGTGACTTCAGCAATCTTGAAGCTCCATGACTCCAATCTTTGGTAGGTATTGTGTGATTATATGCTCTCAATGGTGATGTACATGTGTGTATATATGCGTTTACGTTCTACTCAGTGTTTGTAAAAAAGACATCATCCGCGAGCTTGCGATGGCGAGGCTGTCTGTCACGGGTCTAACACGTAATGAGCACCCCATGCGATCTTACAAGAATTCCCTATGAGGGCGCGTCATCACCCTTGCTTGGTTTTGACAGAGGTAACAACAAAGAACAATGATGTCCTGACTAGGTCGATTCTGGATCTATGGTGAGCGAAAGGAGAATTAAGAGAGATAAGGAGGAGGCATTGAGCCCCAACGGTCAAAGATGGCAAGGAGACAAGCAAGGCTTAAAACGATAGACAATCAATATCGCAGAAAATCAAAAAGGTAATAATAACAATGAGAGAGTGAGCGAGAGATGTTACTCTATAAACTTATGTGTCAACGAATGAAAATCTATATAAAATCTCATCGGTCAATAGTCAGTCAAATAAAAAAGGAGTTGGTTGCACTCTTCCATTAGAGGCTACAAGAAAATGGAACAACTTGGCCATCCACGAACATCAAGGCAGTCCCCATACTTTTTCTTCCAAAAACTATTATGATAGGAGCTCAGCTTTCCAAGTCTTGCCGGATTTTGCTTGTGCTAAAAGGAAAGGACTCTTCAAGGGGGGAAACTTGGCAAAATGGGGAACAGAGATGAAGTCATTGCTTGCTTTGCATACTAGACATGTGTTATCAATACTCTCACTCTCTCTTTTTAATGCAATAAACTTTTTAATATGTTTTTTAGAACTAAGTCATAATATCTTTCTGCGTGGAAATATATGGTGATGGGCCATTTTTTTTATGATCGACCCATGCTCGCGTCCTCTCGACCCAGTTATGAGTAGGTCCACTCAGCACGCGGTAGCTAGTTGTACCGTCATAAGCCCATCGGGGTATGGTCCCAGAACTTTATGTGATGCTGGTTTGCACGAGTGGGCCTAGCGCGGGTTAAGGTGGTCAACTGATTCCAGAGCGTCTTTTGACCACCTTCACCCACACCGGCCACATGTACAGGTTGTGCACTGCAAACCATGCATGAAAGCTGCTAGACGGTTTACACCTGGCTAACTTGGTTCTATTGTTGTCTTAAAACTGTACGGGACCAAACAAACTACTGGAACTTTGTTGTTACAAAATCATGAAAATTTGTGTGATGCACATAACGCAACTGCGTATATAATTGATGTCATGGGCACCACCAAAGTAAATGGTGCAATGTATATATAGGAGAAAGGTGAAAACAAGCCAATATACTAGACATAAGCAAGGTAAAAAATAGCGCCTATGAGAAATAGTGCCGGTCCCCTCCAGATGAGAAAATGACAAAAAACTACGACATTTGGGGCTGACTTGTCACGGAATTACGACAATTGGAGTAAATGATACATGACTACTATCTCAGGGGCATGGTCGTCACACATAGCGTGATATCTCATGAATAGGAGGGAGTCCTTCACAATGATAAAGAGGAAGCAACCTCTTCTTCTTAATTGGAAAACTCGGTTCTTTGAGTCGATAGTCTGGAAAAAACATAGCGTGATATCTCATGAATAGCTCCATATCGGGTAAAAGTATTAAAAATTACCGTGGATTCTTCAAATATATTATAGCGTGCTATTAGCGCCAAAACATCGCACTATTTTACCAAGAAACATAAGTGAGCTAGGAATCAACGATTTCAAGTAGGTGTCGTACGTGTTTTGCTCATCACACGTACCTTACTTATTCTTCTGGGCAGTGTTACGGTACACTAGTGTGCCTACCCTATGCAATCGAGGACCCTACTACCTTGAATCGCTGCATACACGTGTATGATCCACAAATGTGTAAGCATTTCCGAAGCCTCCACGCCAAGCACGTATTGGTGTCGTTGCACATGGGGGTGCGTCTGTCTTTTTGGTGACACACCATGCACATTGAGTACGTGCTAAGCGATGCTCGCATGCATGTTCTTGCCATATGCGGATGGCAAATTGGCAATGGCTCTTGTACAAAAAAAAATTGGCAATGGCTATGCCGGCCATGTATTGATTAACTTTCTTCACACACCTGCTGCAAAACTAGCTTGTTAGTGTCGTCACATTGTTAGTGCCATCAGTTAGTGTCATGGCGCCACGCGAAGACAGATGATGCAACTACGTGGTTCGACGCCGCCACGTTGTGCGGTCTAACAGCATCTCCACCGGGGTGTCCAAATTTTGTCCAACACATCTAATTTGTGTCCGCTTTGGGGATATCGACACATGTCCGGCATAATCTGGCAGCGTGATCCCCAAACAAAAAAAGTTTTAAATTTTCATTCAACAATGTTATATTTTATAAGTTTTAAATGAAATTTAAACAAAATACCGGCCTCCTCGGCCCCCCTCACCCTAACCCTAGTCCTCCTCATCGTCGTCCGTGAGGACAGTAATGACAGTAATGCAGCAGGCACGGCAATAATCCATATCACCCTGTTGCGTGAGTTGTGCGTCCGAAGGGGAAAAACAAATTCATACATAGTTGTCATTATATAAAGAAAAATGTATTCATTGGTGATAGACACAATGGAAGTTTAGTCGTTGGTTATGGATCATCTCACTCGAGACTCGACCACACTTCAACTATGGAGCATGGGTAGGACCTATTAGACAAGGACAACTTCACCTGTTTCATTGACCTTTGAATCGTTCCAATTCTAACATATTTCCCATTACCAGTAAACCATCTTTTTTTTGGCTGAATGTTCTTCTACTTATTTATTTTATTCATCTATTTCTAAACTCAGGTCTAACAGTCTTTAAAAAATGGAAATACCTCAGCCTTTCTCTGCATCAATCGATGCACACAACCATTTTTATCACACAGTTACCTTTCGAAAAGTACTACTCCCTCCGGTCCATTAAAAATGTCGTGGGACAACAACTTAACTAGCACAGCTCGTACGTATAAGTTCCGACAATTTTTTCGGTTCGGAGGTAGAACCGTTTTACACTTACTAAGCTAATTATCATATTCACTATAAGATCTATACTTGTTGCTTTTCCTAGTAACCAGAGATTGCCGATGTGTAGGATCGGCCATGAAAAAGTATTATGTGTTGTAATTTGCTGTGAATGATGCGAAATACACGTGTTCTGTTGTTCGACGGTACTTCCTACCACCGTTGGCGCCACAAATGCAGCAAAGAGGACTTTTTCAAGAGAGGATCTCTCACTATAGGTAATGGAGAGACTGCCCGGTTTTGGGAAGATGTTTGGTTAGGGACAAGACCTCTAGCTGAACAATATTCGTCTCTATATAACATAGCCCAACGAAAACAAGTTTCAGTAGCTAATGTTATGTCACAAGCTCCTCCATTAAACATAGGTTTCAGGAGGGCTTTAAACAGAGATAAATGGACATCATGGCTTCATTTGGTTAATCGACTGATGGATCTTCGGCTTTCCAATCAGCCTGATAGTTTTAAATGGAATTTGACTACATCTAGAATGTTTACAGTCAAATCCCTTTATCTAGATCTAATGAATGGCCATACACTGTTCCTAAGAAAATACATTTGGAAAATGAAAGTGCCACTGAAGATTAAGATTTTTATGTGGTTCGTGCCACTGAAGATTAAGATTTTTATGTGGTTCCTTCACCGGAGAGTGCTTCTTACCAAGCAAAACCTTGCTAAACGAAACTGGAATGGTTGTAAAAAATGTTGTTTTTGTGATCAAGACGAAACAATACAATATTTATTTATAACATGTCCATTTGCAAAAATGGTTTGACGTATTGTTCATATGGCTCTCAATTTAACAGCTCATAATAATATTTCGAATTTGTTTGGGAATTGGTTGAGGGGTGTTTCCAAAAAGGATAAAGTACCGATCCGAGTTGGAATTTGCGCTTTGCTTTGGGCCATATAGAACATAAGAAATGATTATATTTTTAACAATGCAAAATCTTGTTCCTTTCTGTAGGTTATATTAATGGCTACGCACTGGATCCGTATGTGGTCTTACCTACAATCAACGGAGAAGCGTCCCGAGATGGTTTCTGGGTGCAACCGACTGGATATGGTTGCACGAGACTTGTACATCCAGTTCAGCTTGCGTTTTGATTTTAGGATAACATGTTAATGCAGCGCCATTCATGTTTGTCTTTCCTTTTTAGATGGCTCATTCATGTTTCGACTTTGTGTGATCCATGAATTTTTATAATGACTGATTTTTAATAAATTAATAAAAGCCGCATGCATCAATTCGATGCAGAGGCTGGGACTTCCCCTTTTCAAAAAAACAAATGCAGCAATACGCAGCGTCGCCTCGGAAGAATTTGAATATCTCGTACCTCACGTTACAACGCATCCTGATGACTCAACCACCTTGCCGTCCGTCGAATTACTATAACAACACATGGGACACGCCCTAGAAATAGGCCGCACAGTCACCAACGGTCAGGTCGGACGTGCACTGCATAAGGTAGTACAACATCAGGAAATCGCGAGATTGTGAACCTTCTCGAGCTGTTTGCAGCCAATTGCGTTGTGTTGTTGATAAGCGTGAACAATAAACGCTTTGGGGAGCCGGCGCTTGGTGGTTAGTTCTGTATGTTCAGGAGGATGACCACTTTGTTATTGACGGTGGTGGCGAGAAAATTCTCGTAGCAGAACCGGAGCGGACAGGAATCGTAATATATGGTGACGTCCTTATTGTATTGGCAGAACTGCTGCTCGTCCTGCAACACAACCCTCGCAACCGGAAGCATATGAGTCTACGCGGCATCGTGCGAGGGCGAAGATGATGTTTGGAGACATTACCGGCGAATTCAGTGGCGAACCGGTGTTGGACGCGACCTTCTTGGGATGGTGGACGAGAGAAGATTGAGGTAGGGTTGCTAGTTTCTCTTTGATCTGTAGTTGTCACTAGTGCCGCGGTATTGCCACGGTCCTTGGCATGGCCGATCCTAACTTTCTAGAGGCCCAGGGCGAGCTAAAAGATGGGCCCTGACAACAATATTATTGTAAATGAAAATCACGTGCATACATATGATGTATTGATTCATATAAGTTAAGCATCAGGCCAAATATTAGCAGTAAAAACATTAGCGAGACTGATATAAGAAAATAGCAATATAATATAATACCGAGCAGAATAATGGTGAAGTTACGTGTACCTAAGGGGGCAATTGCCCGCCACCCCCTGGAGCCTGAGTTGTGTTTACCACTTTAAGTTTGGTAATTTTTTGCTAAAAACCCATGTATTTGGCCCATTTGCTCCCCCCTCCTATATGCAAAATACCTCTCTAGCACACCCCCCATATCCAAAAATGACTTGGCACACAACCCTGCCACTCGATTTCGCAAAAAAAGACATGCCACTCAAGCAGAAGCAGTTCAACAAAGGAGAGGAAAAAATTGACCTATTTTCTCAAAACAAGACAACTGTGTTTTTAGTTAAAAAATTACTACGAAGGAGCCGAAACACCTTAATTTGTTGGAGTAAAGTAGTAGAAATCATCAGTCCTCCACGTCCTTAATTCCAGGTACAACTATTTGAATTTTTTTGGTAGGAGGAGTCTAAAAATAAGGTTGAAGTGGATGTGGATTCCTATAGGATCGAGTCATAGTAATCCAATGTACACGAATTTTGGCATCACCATTTTTTTAATCTAAAGGCAATCCATTGGGAAAAATTCAACATGTGCATAATCCTAAGAGCATCTCTAGCAGAACCCGCAAAACGCGAAACCGCAAAACAGGTTTACGGTTCGCGAAGAACGTGTTTTGAGGGCTGAAAATCATCCGGACAGAACAGAAACGGTAAACGCAAACCGTAAAAAAGAATATTCCCAAATATTTCTCTCTCTCTTCTTTTCTACCTTTTCCCCATCTTCTTCCTTCCGTGAGTCTTTGTTGGTACTAGTACAGACACATAGATCGATCGATCCATTGGAGTAGCTAGCTCGTACTGAGAAACTAGAAACGCAGCCCACCTACTTCCTGCCCCGAGTAGCTGCTGGTGGCCGAACTCGTGCACAACGCGCCGCCGTATCGGGGCTCCCGCGCGCCGCCGTACCGGGCTCCTGCTCGCCGCCGACGGGCCTCCCGCGCGCCGCCATACCGGGGCACCCGCGCGCCGCCGACGGGCTCTGGCGCGCCGCCGGGCCAGGCACCTGCCCGCCGCCGACGGGGCTCCTGCGCGCCGACGGGGCTCCTGCGCGCCGACGGGGCTCCTGCGGAAGCTCGTCCATGGCCTTCCTTTGCCACCCATCCGTGTTGGAGCAGCCCAGCCATGGAAACTGCGGCTACTACCTGGACGCCCCCCGCGCCGGCGAGCGGCGTGTGCAGCGACCGCTCTCTGTGTCTCCGGCCAGAGCGCCTCCACACCGCCGGCCAGCGCGCCTCTCTCTGCCGGTGAGCTGGGGCTGACGCGGTCCTCGCCGGCGCCGCCGCTGTCCTTTTGCACACGATTCCGGCGAGATTCTGGCGATTCCGGCAAAATTCCGGCGAGTTCCACGGTGGAAAGTTCACCGGCGGGTGCTGAATATTCAGCCCGCCAAAGCTTCTCACGGATGCAGGGCCCCCTCGGTTCGGCGCCGAAATCCGCGAAAAAGCCGTTCCGAGGCGCGGATTCACGGGCCCCCGCAAAATCTTTTACGGGCCGGTGAGTTTTGCGGGTTCTGTTCTCCGCGTTTTTGCGGTTTTAAATCCGCATCGGGCGGTTATTATGCGGGTTTGCCCCTTTTGCGGGTTCTGCTAGAGATGCTCTAAGAGGCCTAACATTTATACTACACGAGATATCGACATGTGTACACGGCCTGGGCCCCAAGGCAGGTCGGCCCCAGGCCATCGTCCTTCTTGCCCGAGAAAGTATCCAGTGAAAACTCTTCTTCAGTGGAAACATGGAAACTGCAATCTGTATCGTTGGATGTGAAATGAGTGATCCAGATCCATCCGTATTCTGTACCACACACTTTGCAAAAAACCTCCCGCGGGGCTGCTGGCCTTTTAGCATAGAACCCCTTGCCTGTGTTCCAGTCATTTTATCCCGCCCTCAACCTGTACCGCTTCACAGTTTCGAATTAAACAACATAGTTAGATTTGGGAATCAGGAGACGGCAGCGGCCGCTCGGGAGACTGTAGAGGCGGCGCCGCCGGCCTCTCGGGAGCAGAGGCAGCCGTTCAAGATCCTGCGGAGGCGTCCGCGTCTCCGGCTCGGAATACTGCAGCGGAACGCGGAGGGAAACAGCTGGGATTCGAGATCTTGGCTTGAAGTGCGGAGGCGACCGCGTCTCCGGCTTGGAATACCATCAATCAAGGAATTCTTTGAGTTGGTCGTTCCGCCAAATCACCAGTTCAACAGGTACGTGTTGTTTGCTCAGACATTATTTAAATTTGTAGGTAAGCGCTCTTGCCTTTTTGTAGTTTTAATGTGTTCGGAGGTGTAGCTAGTTCTTACCGACGGAATGAGATTATTCATGTATGAGCAATGTGATTTTTCTAGATATTTACTTTTCCATAGAGATGAAAGCTTAATGCGATTAAAATGGTGGTTACTGATCCTGGGTGGCTCTGGTTCTGGTTCTATATAGGTAGTCAGATTTCAAAGAATTTTTTTTACTAAATCTAGACAAATATGTGCATGCGCTAAATATTTTCTTATTACCAAAGTCCGTGGATGAGTTTACTCTAGCTACGGCTATTATCAAACACATGTGCATTCTATTAAATCTGGTTAGACATTTTACATTTTGCAGCAAAAAATGGAGTCTGACGGTGAGGGGAGCACTGCTTGCCATTGCAGTTCCGTGATGTGCAATCTGACGCAGAATCAACTACGCAAGTTAATGTGCCTCTCCATACAGGGTTTATCACACCAACAAAAACCACAAGCATACTATATGTGTAAGTACATATGGACTATTAGGTTCTTTAGTTCTGTAAATTTTGTTGGATGTTGGGACTAACTAGAGATTGTGATTCGCGATGCAGGACTCATTGTACACACCTGATTGTGATGAATCCATAACTCCAAGTGTGGGGATGTATTTTTCAGATGTGGATACGGCAAAAACATTCTACGAGGTATATGCACACCATGTTGGGTTTTCAGTCCGTGTGGGCCAACACAAGTCGAGTAATGGTGTTGTCACGCACAAGCGATTCTTGTGTGCAAAAGAAGGGTTTCGTGAGGAAAGATAGGTAATATAATTTCTGAACCTTGCACCAAAAGGAGACGTGAAAGAAAAATTACTAGGTGTGGGTGCGAGGCAAAAATTGTCATCAAGCGTACAGTAGATGGGAGGTACATTGTTTCAGCTTTTGAGCAGGTACATAACCATATACTTGTGTCGCCTAGTAAGCAGCAATTCATTAGATCCAACAGGAAAGTCAGCTGCAAGGCAAGGAGTACATTGTTCAATTGCCATAGTGCTTGCATTGGGACTTCAGCGGCATACCGGTTCCTTCGTGTAGGTTTGGGGAGTTTTAATGATGTTGGATGTACAAAAAAGGATCTGCAAAATTTCCATAGAACCCTGAGGTGCCACATCAAGTCGTCGGATGCTCAAATGTTCATCGATCAGCTAGGAAGAAAGAATCTTGCAAATCCTGGATTTTATTTTGACTATGTTATTGATGACAAGGGTAGGTTGGTTCATGTGTTCTGGGCAGATTCCACTAGTAGGAGCAATTATAAACATTTCGGGAATCTTGTCTCCTTCGACTCAACATATAGCACACAAATGAATATAACATGATATTTGCCCCCTTCACCGGAGTGAATCATCACAAGGGAAGTATCTTCTTTGGTGCTGCATTCTTACATGACGAGAAGATAGAATCGTTTGTTTGGTTGTTTCGGACTTTCTTAAAAGCAATGGGAGGGGTGGCACCTAGTCTTATGATAACAGATGAATGTGCTAGCATGATTTCTGCACTTGGTACTGTTTTCCCGGCAACCACACATAGGCTATGCATGTGGCACATTATGAAGAAAGTTGGAGAAAAGGTGTCCCCTGATTTGAAGTCCAACCCATATTTCCATGACCGCTTGAGCTTAGTTGTGTGGGCTTCGGAGACTCCTAGTGAATTTGAGGAGCGATGGTTCCACGTTATCGAAGAGTTTGGGTTGGAAGAAAATGAGTGGTTCGCTACAAGGTTCAAGCTTCGAGAATCTTGGGTACCAGCATATTTCAATGATATACCTCTGTCCGGACTTTGAGAACCACATCAAGGTCTGAAAGCGCCAACGCTTTCTTCTCTCGCATTATTGGATACAAACATGCTTTCGTTGAGTTTTGGCTTCGTTTTGAAACTGCCTTGGAGGAACAACGCCACAAGGAGCTGCAAGATGATAATGTGAGCCTGCACACATCACCTCCATTAAAGACAACTTGGGAATTAGAAAAGCATGGGAGCATTGTATTCACCCATGAGGTGTTCACAGAATTTCAGAAGGAGTTGCTTGCTGATAGAGAGCATTGTCTTGTTCAGAGCATAACACAAGATGCTGAAGTGAAAACTGCACCATTATGGATGCTTCTACCAAAACTAGGACTGTAAGTTGGAATACGTCAAACATGGTAGCTTCTTGCAGTTGCTTGTTATTTGAAAGGCGTGGTGTTCCGTGCCGTCATCTAATCCACATCCTAAGGACTGCTAGGCTGAAAGAACTCCCAGCTCATTATGTACTCAAAAGGTTCACAAAGAATTGCAAGGTGGATGCTGTATTTGATGAAGATGGTATTTTGTTGGGGGAAATTGCTAGCAGCTCAGCAGATATCGAGTTGCAAAAAATGGTCTCCGACACGTGCAAGAAGATGGAAGAATTGTTAGTTCAAGCTAAGCAATCTCACGCTGGTGTGCAGGTCTTTAAAGAGGGTATATATGCACTTGGAGAAGAACTGACAAAGATAGTACCAGCAAAAGAACAAAGTCTAGTTCAACAATTTGAGGAATTTCTTGGTTGTACCATTCCGGATGAAGTTGGTATCCACCCACCGAATGATATTCACTCAAGGGGCAAGATAAAGAGAATAAAGGGGCATAATGACAAGGGAAAGAAGAAAGGCAAAACAGATAATACCAACAAGGAAAATATCCCCTGTAGGTGCAGCACATGTAAACAAGTTGTCACCCATGATAGCCGCACTTGTCCTAAGAAAGCACATCCATATAAAAAAGGTATACTGGTAGTGCACACGAATAAGTTATATTACTTTCATGTTTATTTTTGCTAACCGGCTCTCACCTTCTTTGTTACAGGTGTTTAGTTTTCATACTGAATGACCGAACTCTGGTTCATCGTGTACAAAGCACCTGCAGTACCAGTATTGCTCTACTTTATTGGCTTTTCTCTGAGTTGTTGTGAACCGTTGATGTATGTCATGGAGAAGAAGATGGGAAGAGCTTAACTGATGTGAACTCTTTTAGGTTAATTGATGTGAATTCAGTTAGATGAAAGTATCTCTAGTGAACTTTATGTACATGTGTACTCGAATTATGTGCAGCTTAAATATCGATGCTTAGCTTTTGTCTGATTGTTTCTATGCACCTGAGATCTCTAGTTGTGTATGTCATTTTCCTATATTTTCAAGGTTTGTTGGTATTCTGGTCTATGGAATATTATTTGTGAGATTAGTGTATCCTTAGATCAGTTTTTCTTTTAAACCGTCTATTCTTTGATCCGCCTCTGATACACTTCTTGGAAACATGGAAATTTGAGATGGAGGAAAAGATCCAGCAAGGACGCTGGGAAATTCCTATGTCACGCATTGGCTAATGCATATGAATGCCTTGTTGGGTTCACGGCAATCCGTAATTCATGTTGGTACAAGATAGAATGCGAAAAATTCAGTAGTTCACTGACAATAAACCCTGCTACAATTTCGTTGCACACGGTAATACAGAAATATGAATTATATGAAGAGCAATGAAATTGGATATCGTGTAGTAGCGTTAGTAGGAGTACATGTTAGCACACGGCAAGGACACGCATGGAAGAGGACGATTAGGAATTCAGCAAAAGAGTTTGGTACATACAATGTCCGCTGCAATACATCAGTAAGCGCCTGTACAGATTTTGCAGCTTCTAGGCAGTGCAAATATAATTACAGAGTACAGAGTACAGGATCAATCATCAGGCATGGTCCATAACCAAATTAAGAGAACAAATTAAGAGAACAAATTAAGAGAACTAGATTTACGCAACATGGATCAATCATCAGGCATGCTCCTTCCTCTTTCACAGAGCTCACAACTCTAGACTGTCCGATGACTAGCTTTACCCAGCACATCTCGGCGACAAAGGCTCGTCGAAGGCAGCGATGCGAGGCGAGGCTTTGCGTGTTGGAGCTCTGAAGCGACCAGCTCGCCGCGGAGGATGGCCGACGCACGCGGTGGAGACTGCGCCCGTGCTGGTTGTTGGCCTGACCACCAAGTCCAGAATCATAGAGGTCTGAGCTAGCACGCATCTCATACAGGCTTCTCTCCTCCATCTTCATCCGCTTGGTAGCTGGGTCTTCTCGCCATGCGCCGCCGGCCACTCCGGAGAGATGGAGGATTCCTAACCCAAGCTCGGATCGCTGCCTCTTGGGCCATGGGATGTTGTGAGAGGAGGAACATATATGAGGTGTTATTTGCAAGAACACAACAGGCATGGCGGGCGGTTTTTTGCAAAGTGTGTGGTACAGACTGCGGATGGATCTGGACCACTCATTTCACATCCAACGGTACAGATTGCAGTTTCCATGTTTCCACTGAAGAAGAGTTTTCACTGGATACTTGCTTTCTTGCCCTGCCCCATAGACGGCTGGCTGGGCTGAAACCGGGCTGCGTTATTTCATGGACAGACTCACACACAATGGGACACGGTGCGACGGGCCGCGCGGATCAGCGGATGTGATGTCGTGCCTAAAGTGTAATCCTTGCTACACCTCCAGCTTACTGTCGGCATGACTCTACACTTGCAACATGAGTTCAACGAGACAGTTCTCACAAGATCGTCATAAGACAAGAGGAAAGCAGATGCAGATACAACAAAGTTGGACGTCTGAACAATTCATTTCTCTCTCTCTCACCCTTTTAGAGATTAACAAAACTTTATTGGATATTGTACAAAATTGTTATCTAACTTAGAGAAACAAAAACCCTTGTGCTTATTATTTAATTATTGAGTAACCTGCCGGAGCCCGTAAAAATATGCAAAAACTCAGGAGTACCTAATATAGAAAAATACAAAGAGAGGCGGCAGGTAAGCATGTTCTTAAATAGTTGAGAAGGACTAAGGATATGTTACTAATTTAATTTATGAAGAGGGTGACATGTTGCAAGAGTTTAACCGATGTTAATTTCCAAAATGTTGAGAAGGATTGTCGTTCACAATATGGATATGTGTTCATGTTGAATGAAGGTGTTGTGAGCGGAAAGAGTTTCAAAAAAGATACAGTTGCCATCAGAATCAAGTAGAGCATATATCAAGATTCATAAAGCTGCGAGGGAAGGAGTATGGATTAGCAAGTTCATAACATAGTTTGGTGTGGTTTATGTCGTGTCCAATCTTCTTTTGGAAACTGTGACAACAATAACGCTATCGTGCGGGCAAAGGAACCAAAACAATACCAGAAAAATAGACACATACTTACACGTTATCACCTTAATCGAAAAATTGTTGAATGGTAACGTGGCATATGCAAAGTACACAGGTATGCAAATGTTGTGAATCTGTTGATAAAGTCTATTCCGCAGCTAAAACATGAGGCACACACAAAGGCAATGGGTATGAGATATTTAGATGATTGGCTCTAATAATGCAAGTGGGTTGTTGTTGGAGATAATTTTTAGAGGCAATCATATGATAATGATATTTCTCAATGGATTTACATGTTATTATATCATCGGTAAACATCATCACCGATGTGTATCATCAAATAAGTGCTTCGGTTGTCAAACTATAATTTGTATGATAATTGTTCTGTTGCTAGTCGATAAAATTACGTGGACACATATACTTGACTAGCATACTGACTCGACTCAATTTCACAAGTCATGTACATGGTGATGCCAATCCGATCGTATTGAATTTGTAAAAGAGTTTACTGAGTTGAACTGACCCACAATTGAGACGCAACGAACAATTGTTACTCCCTCCGTTCCAAAATAGATGACTTTCATTTGTCACATACGGATGTATTTAGACATCTTTTAGGGTGTAGATACATTCATATCTAGACAAATGGAAGTCAAGTATTTTGGAACAGAGAGAGTATTTGTTAGTGCAACATCCCAAATTTTCAAGAATTTTGGAATGGTAAAATATTTAAAAGGTTTATTGCATTGCTTTGACTTTTGCTGAAATTTATCAAGAAACTAAAACTTCGCAAACCTTTTAAATTCTGGTTGGGAAAGTTTTATACAAATTCTGGTAGGGGATTTGTTCAAATTTTCAAACATAATAAATTTTGTGTTTTTTCACATTTCACCCTTGTGATTTGTCACTTCGCTTATCCTTCGATTTCTAAAACCTTTCCTCCCCAACACCGCCCCAAATCCTCCCCGCCGTCCCCCGCTTCCAAAACCCTAGCTCCTCCCCGTCGACGATGCCGGGCATGCCGGCTGACAGCGGCGGCGCCATCGTCCCGTTCTCAGGGGAGCCAAACCATGCGGACCCGGCACCACCCGTGCGGCCCATCCGCCACGGCGTGGCGCCGCCCATCTTCCGCGTCTTCGTCTCCTGGTCAAGCGGCAACCTCCTGCAGGTCGCCTGCCTCCCACCGCCGAGTCCCGAGGAAGGCGCGGAGGAGGCCGCCGGGAGCGTGGTGGAGGTGAACCTTGGCGTTGGCGTCGCCAGTGGCAGCGGGGAGGCCGAGGAGGAGATCGATGAGGCAGAGATGCGGCGGATAGAGTATGGTTCAGTACCGGCCTTCGCGCTGCTTCAGAGCAGGAAGAACGCCCTCGCAAATACTGCTGCTATGCAGCACATATCAGAGCACGCAGAATGGTGAGCCTTTTCTTTTTTACGTGTGCTCTGCTAAATGCAGTTTGGTTTAGATTAGGGATTGATTTGACTACCAATTGCAACAGTGAGCTCATTTCACTCTCCTTACGGTTCAGAGGTCCAAACTGCTTAAGTTTACTTCACAAGTTATGCTTATATAATGGACATGACACGTCTATTCATGGTCTTTAACTTGGGCAACTTCTGTTACATTTTTGATGGTTTTAACAGTTATCAGTGTGTTAAGAAGCTAAAGTTGTACTTCTCAGACATCCATTCTGATGCTTATATTCATGCCTGCAAAAAATTAAGCTTTGTTGTGCAAAGTCATACCACTGGAACATATTACCTGTTACTGTAAAATCTGCTTTCCTCAGTGTATGATATTTTGTTTTCTAGATGAGCGCATTTTTCATTTCATCTTGTTTCATTAGGTGGCAGTATGTGCTCCAATACAGCAAAACCATTGGTAATCTCCTTGGGAATCCAGATTCTGTTCCTGCTCTCATGATTGAAGATCCGAGGGCGATTCTTAAGGTGACCATCCCTATGTATTACATTGTTTCTTGATTATCTCTGGTGCTCAAGAATGCTTTCCAACCATTAAGGTTCAGTTGTATTTTTATTGTTTTCCAATAAAGAGTAACTGCTATATTTCACTTTACAGGTTAGAGAGAAGCCTACTAGTTTAAAGGCTGCCTGGGAATTGTTGGAGATATTCTATGTTGATAAAGAGTTACACAGCTGGCTTCCTGAGAGGCTTGTTGATTGGTTAGCCGTAATGCTCCTTCTATAGACAATTTCCTTGTTCCGCTTTGTAAATTCCTATTTATTGTTAGATTTTCTGAGCTTGCCCTACTCATTCTTCCTCTTTTGGCTTTAGGATTACGACAGCCTCTTGACCAAGACGGATGGCACGGTGTATGGGAAGCTCAGCGATTTCCAGAAAAAGCTCATCAACCTGCAGGTTTGATGCTTGTATATGTTATAATAGGTTACACTTTTTTCCAATCACGTAAAGCTATTATTCTTTACAAACTTTAATAACCGACTATGCTTTTAAGTTGATGCTCTGTTTATTTATCCTTTTACTTCTGTTATTTTGTATTGTCACTTACATATTCCAACCCTCGTGCCTTAAGGTCAGAGTAAATTGATAACAAAAGGTCATTTTATAGGTCGTTGAAAATGATCCTGATTACTGGAATGGATTATCAGCAGCACTTTCAGTTGGATGGCTTGACGTTGTGGTACATCTATTTTCTTGCACATTTTTATAGGTTTATTCTCTCGGTGGTTGTTTGCCATCTGAAGTTGTTTTTTTGCAGGTGAACATGCTACGTTTTCATGGATCATACCAATTGGATCAGATGGACAACCGTGAGGTACTTAGGTTGTTGCTTACTTTGTGGCCATTCTTGAATTGTTTGTCAATGATGTTGATCTTGCAAATAAAATATCATCTCGATTTGATTTAAGGGCCTAGATAATTGATAATTTCCTCAAGTATTTGCCCTATTTGTCCTCTTCTTTATCAAATTATAATGTGAGACTACCCAAAATTTAAAATGCAGAATTATAACCGCAAGTGCATACTCAGTTTGCCCCTTCTGCTATTTCGCTGTGAAACCCACGTGGTTCAGCTATTGCAACAAATGCAGTTATGTTATATTGCTGGTTGTATCCAATTTATTTAATGGTTTAAACCCTTAAGCCTATTTAAAATGTAGGACGGTAGCCTATCGATAGTGCGGCACCCCCCTCCTAGTGATATTAATGCGTACAACTATTGTGAAGAGAACATACACGTGAAAATGCTGAATGGACCTATTCTAACGCATAATTTTGTTAATATGATCATGCGAAGAGTGACCTGTAAGGCAAGGACTTATAATTCCTCTGGTCTGTCGGGATTGGCCTTATCTCCATATTTAGCTTGAGTACTTCCATTTTAGAAATATAAGGTACTATGAAAAGTGCTCTGCTATATTGTAGTTCTGATTTGTGCTTTGGTTCTAATATCATTTGTGCTAATTTACTTATGTAGTTACAACTCAAACATAGTATTTTGTTCTTAACTTCGCAAGCTGTTTATATATGGAACCTATACTTCCTTGTAGCTTTGACCATATGGTATTATTTTGTATGCGTTCAGTATATTTGATGTACAACTAATCTTAACATGAACGGCCTTCATCCTTTTGTCCATCAGACAGAAAACGGGTTGGTTGAGGCTGTTGCAGTTCTTGTATCAACCATGCCGCGCATGAGACCGGATTTGCCAACGGGTAAATTAGGCCAGTGCTGTAAAACAAGGCCTGATTTTATCAAGGTATGCTTTGTATACTGTTAGTATCTTATCAAGCAAGAACGTTTCTTCTGTGCCCCTCTGAAGTTTGGATAAATCTAAGCCACTAAACAAAAGATCATTTCTGCCTTATATTTGCAAAACCACGACAATGTTCAGTTGACCTGTTTCTGTTTGTAGTTACCCTCATTGCTGCTGTAGCCTACACTGCACAGTGCAAGCTATGCTTTGCATGAGTACCATAATGAGTTAATGACCGAATACCACTGATGATGGCATTGCCTTCGTACCACAATATTGTACTTCTGCCTTTTCATACTTCATTTGCACATGGTGTGTGCTGCTTGTACTGTTATGCCGCACCATCTCTATTTTCTACGCCGCTGAACTAATTTTACACTTTCTGTTTGACTACTGTTTGAAAATGAGTACTGCTGCTTTTGGCGCTCTCTTTTCTGCTTGCTGCTGCACCCTGCTTTCTGCCCACTGTTGAAGTATGGGGTGCATCACTGCCTTTCCCCGACAGCTAAATTTCTGTCAAACTGGTTTGTGCATGAAAGTTTATGGCATCAGAGCCAAAACTAAAGTTCTAGACCTTGCTAGCATCGAATATAAAAAGTTCCAGCCCATTTGAGTCCATGTCATAGGTCCGAGGGAGCCTAGATGTGTGGGTGGAGTGTCAAAGTATCAGTTATGAGTGTATTTCTCACCTTTCCTGTCCAGCTTAAACTTCCCGGTGATCGGATTGCTGCTCGAGACTCAATATCAAGGAGAGTTTTATTTGGACAACTCTAATTGTTAGTCATTACTTTTTTGTGGCCTTGCTGATTGGTCAGGCACAGCTATTAACTTGGCACTTGTGGTGAATTTCATGTCTGCTTTTGGTGCCCTGAGATGCAAATCTTAACCAAACTGAATTAGTGTATTTCTTTGACGATCCCTGTCCATTCATGGTAAGATGGCACATGGGTTCAAAGCGAAATCTGTAATTTTGTCTGCTATTTCTAATCAAATGACTTCACATTGTTACTCATCCGTTAAACTGCGTAATGTTCTGGTTGGGCTTGGTGAAATTGTTATACCACTCTTCCAGTCGTTCTTTCCTCCTTTATAAAAACATTTAGTTTATGTATTTAAAATGTGCCAGCAAAACTTTACCTGTTGAAGTTAGCGGAAAGATTTGCTGAGCTATCTGTACTTGCAGGCATGGGAAAAATGGCGAGGTCAAGTAAGTAAACTGGAGTGCAGTGCATTTTGGATTCAGTGCGGTCACCAAAAAACCCGTGATGGGTTGAAGAATCTGCTTCACATCATGATGGGGAACATAAAGGACCTCACTGCTGCTACTTCCCATTGGCTAGAGCTATTCGCTTCTCATTTTCTTTATATAAGGCCATTTACGGTGGTTAGTCTCATATCCATGCACTCTCTTGCATTGTTAGTCATAATGTTTTTGTGGTTCATTTTCTCGACTAGGTTTTCGTTGTAAATTTTCTAAATACTCGGTGGCCATTACTTGATGCCCAATGCTTGTGTAAAAATGTGGCAGATGCTGTTTTTCCTTAGTACTGAAGGTTTCACATGCTCTTTGCTCCATGAATTTCCATTCACAATTGCTATTAGCGCAATCCCTTGCCCATAAGATCATTTTATAGCAGGAGCTCTCACGGTCACAGGCTAGGGCACAACAGTTGCACCTAGATAACTGTGCTCGAGTCCTCATCTTCTTTGTAATGAAAATCTGTGGGATGTCGTCACACCTCTCAATCTCATTCTTTGGTATGATTATTCATTTTTGAATTGCATTGTGCAATAATTTGCGCTTTTAAGATGGCCAAATATTTACCCTAACTGAATTTCCTCAAACCTCTTATCTCTTGTATGACTCAGCAATTATCTTTTAATATATGCATGCGAACAATCTCATCAAATATATTTAAACGATTGAAACATCATGTTGTTTTCTTCTAAAATCTGCACTGTTTCAGGGTTTTGAAGGGATGCATCACTTGGCACAGAAATGCATACAGCTTAAGCCATCTTTCGACAATAGTGGATTGACAGGTCTCCTTAACGGCATCCTTTCAGAAAATCCAGAGGTTCGCATGCAACATTATCCTTGCAAACTGAACATAACCCTTGACTTCCCTTTATTGGCGATTTAACATTTCTTTCATGGTTAGGTAGTCTTGGCGGAATGCACACGGAAATTTGGGCCTTGGTAAATTACAATATTTATTTTATTTTCTACCTACCATCAACTTTGAAACACTCTGACCTAATATATTTTGCCATCTGTAACACCAGGATGGTAACACACTCCATGGAGCTTTTGTCAGCTGATAATGAATATGCAGATATTATGTTGCATGAAGAGCGACCTAACTTTGGTGGCATAAGCATAGAGGAACTGCACCGGCTAGTCTACGCTCAAGTTTTGAGTTCTCATTCTTTAACTTGGCAGGCAAGGTTTTTGAGACTCAGTGCACTACTAAATAACTAGACCAGGTCCTGTTTTGTTATATAGTTTGGTTCATCTTTGAATATTCAGAAGAGTCCTTTTGAACCCCGAAATATTGCGGTTGGTGCGACTTGAACCCTAAACTGTGAAACTGTCCATAAACCCTGAACTTTCTAAAACCGTTGAAACTGAGCCATAGTCCGGTTTTGAAAAATGGCTTTGTATTAGTTATTTAGTTTTCAAGATGTATGAAAAAAATGAATTTAGGGAATGCTATGAAATGTAACCTGCTAAAATTCATAAAAAAATATGCTGCTTATGTCATGTGCAAAGTGACAAGAAAAAATCGTGTTTTTGTTATCGAACATAGATGATCAGGCTGATGATTTTCCCCGATTCTTACTTCATAGCATTATCCACCCCCGTGAATTGTTTTTGATATTTTGAGAACCATGGAACACGGAATCACCCTCCAAATTAAAACCTGCCGCTCTATAACCATTGCCCACATCCAAATCCATACCCACGTTGTTTGGTAGGCTATTGATTAATAAAAAAAAATACCCATTCTGTTTTGGGCATGGGGATTGGGGAGGGTATTCATCCAAATTCCCCTCAACTTATCCATAGCCATAAAATAATATGAAGATGCCTTATCCTCTTACCTGTAACTTCGTATGGCACAATCTCCTGCCTCCACGCAACATTTCTCTCTAGTCCCGTTCTGTAGATCACCGGACACCGGAGCTCGCTGCTGATGGCTCGGCGCTGACTTGCAGCGCTGCTCCTGGATGCTGGTTAGCAGCTCTATTTCGAGCGCTGATTTACCATGGTGTTGTTGCGTCGCAGCAACACGAAAGTACTCCACTGTGGAGGCACGTCCCTGCCGCTTCCAAGCTGCTTTGCTTCTCACCATGCTGGCGTATCATTTGGCTGCTTTAAATTGACGGAGCAGTGTGGGGTGATGTGTCTTATCGATCGGCTAACAATGCCTGTTTATCTCGTACCGAACTGTGCTTCTTCCTCTTCATGCAATCTTACCCACTGGGCAAGATATAATTCAGGGTTTAAAATGGGTTTCTTTCTTAAATAGTCTAGGGTATGCGGGTTTGAATACTCTGGTGTATGTAGGTTTGAATACTCTAGTGTATATATGGGTATAGTGTAGTTTGCTACTGTGCATTGTCCAGTTTGCTGTATCGTGTTTTCTGTACAATTGCTGTTGTCTATTAATGATTTATGATGGCCAATTTCTTACCTTGATATTGCTGGTAATGGCCATCTTGCTTGTTTGGTACTCAGATTGCACCGACTTACCTGTCCTCGTGTCTAAACCAAGGCCTTGGACTCTTGGAGATTCTACTTCTCAAGCAACCTGTACAAGACAACCGTCAAGTGCTGAAGGTATGTTTATTCGACTCGGTATTTCCTTTCAGTGTTTCTGTATCTTTTATTTGTCACCTAAAACTTGTTTCTGTGACCAGACTTTGGAACTTTGTCGTTTGTATGAACTGGAGAATGTTAGTACAAACATCATGAAGGTAAATGTAGTTTTGTAGTACACACAGAACTTTCTTTTTAATACTTTAAAAACTTTTGTTCATGATCATCTTGGGTTTTAAAATGGTTTAGCCTCCATGTAAGTATTCAAACATGATCCTGGAATTTATGTGTTAAGCGCAAGAAGACCTATCTAATTTTTTTTCTCTTTTAGATTGCAGGCATTTACCATTGGAAGCATGGTAGAAAAGGAACTGGGGTTTACTGGTTTCAGCAAGCTCATGATAAAGCACGACTTGATAGAATTGCTCAACAGTTGTTTGAACGCATTGGGAAGTCAGTCGCAGATGACAATTTTAAGGTGCCAAATTCTTTCATTGTTTCTCCCCTATAGTTAGTTTTGTGTTCCGATCAGCCAAGTAAAATTGATCGAAATATGCAGACAATTTGGCAATGACATTATTCGTGACAGTATCTAATAGTGATTTTGCATGGTCAGCAATGGGAAGGGTTGCTCGAGTTACTAGGTTCTGACATTGGTAGTGCAGGTGGTCTTGAATTCCTTCACAGGTAAATTTTTGTTTTTTTATCATTTCCCCCCTTTTTGCTCCTTAAGTGTCACACATCAGCTAAACATATGCTTTTGCAAAAGGTACCGAGATTTCAAGAGGTCCCTTCAGCAGGCACTAGAAGGAAGGACTGGTGAGGCTGCTCGACAGACCGTGGAGTTTCTTATACAGGTAAAATGTACACACCTTTCCTGCAGTTTAAAACATCAATTCGAGACCACTGGTAGAAGATGTTTTAAAAGGACACCAATGGTCTTTGTTTATGACCTCTGGCATTATTTATTTGCTTATATACATGTAACATTTCTGCAGCTAATGAGAAATCCTTCCACACCACAACGTTTCTGGCTACCCCTTCTACATGACTCAGTAAGCTGTCGCTGGCTTGATTAGTAGTTAGGATCTTCTTTTAATCTGAATTAACCTTAAGATGTTTGGAGTTTTGATTCCATTTTTTCGCCATCTTTTCTGCAGGTGAGGCTACTTAACTGCAAACCCTGCCCTTTGTTGAATGTTGCTGAGACGACCTTGTTGCTCAACAAGCTACAAGAACTGTCAATGGCCAAGCTACGCCCTGACTTCTGCAGTAATCAGCTACCAGGCCATGCACTGATTTCCGTCAGATTGGCTCTGGCATCAAATCTTGCCCGCGCCATTCTTGAAGAACCTTGAATTCTGGTTGTATTTGGTGGAGGATCAGCTAGTTTGAATGGAGGTTCCCAATGTCGGTGTAGCTCGGCAGTTACATTATTAGGCTCTGTATTTTTGTTGTTATTGAGAAAAGCTTGAACTGGCATTTGCTCTAGGTGAGCGGTTGTGTCATAGATGTACGATACATGCTCTTTAGATTTAGCGGTCCCAGATCTTGCTTTTTTTTAACGAAATGATGCTTGTAACTGTATTTTTTGGGGGGAAACACTGGCATGGCGTTGCTTAAATCCTACAGTGTAGTTACTTCTGACATGAGCAGTGAACGTCTTGGAAAAAAGGAGATCTGACCGACTTGGCCCTATTTTGAACTGGGAGTGTTTCGTATGTTTTCGTACTTGGATGGAGCTAGTGGTCTGAATTCTAATCTTGTGTACAAGGGCCATGTTGATTGGCTTTCGTATATGAATCCCATCATCCTATGTCTGTGTTCCTATGATCTACTCCGTATCATTCAATGAATGTTTTTGTATGTATTTGTTGTGCTTAAATTCATGTCATCGACCATCTTATGCACTTTATATTCTGACAACTCATAAGTTGCCATTTTGAGTTTTCGTCGGAGCGACAAAATTTCAACCATGTAACTTGACTGGAAGATACTAGACACTAGACAGGCTATGCTTCAGTACAATTTTTGGTGATCTCTTTACAGCTTGTAGTCGGCATACTATCAGTGCTCTCGTTGGCCTTTTTCTAAAATGACCAGTGTATTCGATCTGGAAATAGTTTCCCCAAATCACTCGACGCTTCAGCAGTACGTACCTCATTGCTTCAGTTCAGTCAGGGTACTACGATGAGTAAAAAGTTCAGTAAACTTCTGTCAGGACCTCTACTGTCTGCTGTCCAACACTGCTAGAACTTCAGACAACACTGTCATACAGCCACAGCAGCCGCAGAAGATCCCTAGAGTGGATCAATCCAAGACGGACGGTCCAGATGTAGAGATAAACATCCAACGATCCAAACTCTTAGTCTGTAAGTTACTATTTTACCCCTAGGGTTCATACCTGTTATCAGCCAAAGTCTAAATTGTAAACTTGCTTGAGCCTGATGCTTTCGATATAAAAGCCAGGTGGGGAGGATGGGTGGATCAAGCAATCCAAAAACTTAATTTTTATCATGTCTATTACTTTTCTTAGCTAGTTAGAGTAGCTCTGAGCGTCCGAGCTCCACTCTCTCCTTCCTTCGTCGCCGCCGTTGTCCAGGTCCCTCCGAGGACCTGACATCCTGGTATCAGAGCCAGCGCTCGAGCTGCTCGCGTTTCCCTCCCTCACCACCCTTCTCTGCCTACAGGTTACCGGAATTCCGGCCGTAAAATCCCTGCACCACCATGCCGCCCCGCGCGCGTCCACGTTCTCGCTCTGGAGAGCGCGTCCCCGATGTCGCCGATCCCCAAGCTGTGGCCGCCGACGTGTTCCAGGACGCCGATCTCGCCCAAGTCTACGCCAACTTGCCACAGGAGGTGCAAAACCTCTCGGAACGCCTCGATCTGCACCAAGCTCACTCGGCGTCCGCCATGACGTCGGTGCAGAACGAGCTGGCCAAGATCTCCCACATGCTGGCAGGACTCGTGGTCAGCAACGCCAAGCAAACTGTGGAGAACTCCGGCGCCGTCGACCAAGGTTCTTCAACTAAAGGTCAAAACTTTCCCACCCTGAACCCCTTCCCACCACCACCCTATCCACCATCGCCGAGATTCCCACTCCGGCGAACACTTGCACTCCTCCTCCTACCCAAAACCAGCCACTACAGTTTGGCAATCTCACCCCCGACAAGCTACCCCACCCACAGTTTCCCGCCCACCCTCTACCTGTTCGACAGAACGCCCACACAACCCCAGAACCAACAAACCATGCTGCTATCGCTTCGACAAGCCAATATCCACAACATCAGACACAACATACATCACCTCTTACACAACCCCAGTACTACCAACCACAAAATTCGCAACCTTTCTACCAAAACCCATTTCCACAGCAACAATTCCCTATGATACCACCATACCACCCCTTCTACCACCCACCATACCAACCAATACAACCTCAACATTACTACAATCCCTACCCCCCAATGCCACCTCCCCAATACAACAACCCATACCTAAACCCACCCATTCCTCAACAGCAACAAAACCCATACCACCAACAACAACAACCCATGCCACATCCGGTTCACAATTCTAGCCCAGAGAGCAACTCTCTTCGTGAAAATGCATCACCGCGTGAATCACCTGAACCATTTCTACGTGCACCACATGTTGAACTGCCAATCTTCTGTGGCACCACACCAGGTGCTTGGATTTTAGAGTGCGAAGATGTTTTCAGCTTGGTGAACATCACAGCAGATCAGCGAGTCAAATGGGGACTGGCACACATCAGAGGGCAAGCCAAGACTTGGATCAGCAGTTCAGGCTATAATTTGCAAACGATCTCTTGGTCACATCTTTGTCAGATTCTCATTGAGCGGTTTCCTGACATGCCTTCTGTTGAACCAATGGATCAACTGCAATTACTAAAGCAAGTCACGTCTGTGGATGCATATATCACTGCATATGAGCCGTGGATGACGACCATGAAACATGAAAAGGCTTATCTCCAAGCAGACTTTTTCCTTGACATGTTTATCGCAGGACTCAAAGATAGCATCAAGCATCATGTACTCTGTCAGAAACCTGTAAATCTCTTGGCATCATACTGGTATGCACGACAGTATGAGAAGTCCTTCTTGTCCAATAACAGACGACCACAAGCACAATTGCAAGGGCAAGCACCACACAGAAACTTTCTTCCTCGAGAAGCAAACATACAAGCACAGCCAAGACTACCTAAGAAATGTTGGTACTGTCCAGAAAATTGGGTGCTTGGTCATCGTTGTGCTGGTATGCAGAGAGCTGTCAATGCCCTACAGATGCAAGCAGAATATGAAGATGAGCAAGAAATGGGCCAACCTGAGCAACACAATGAGGAGGTAGTTCCACCCCAAGCTGTCGAGCAAGATGAACCAGCAGTGATCAATTCCATGCAAATATCTTCTTCTGCTTACACTGGCACTCTGAGCAGTGACACAATTTCACTTCTGCTCAAATTCAAGAAATTCCAAGCTGTGGCATTAGCAGACACGGGTAGTACAAATACCTTCATGGATTATGAGTTCGCCATCAAAAACAATATACCTATGTCGGCTGTTCCTGCAAGGTCTGTTACAGTTGCAGGAGGTGGTACACTAGTCTCTGATGCAGTTGCTCTTAACTGCACTTTTACAATTCAGGGACACAAGTTCACTTCTAACTTCAGAATTCTCAAGCTTCAAGTCTCTGACATTATTCTTGGAGTGAATTGGTTCAAACAGCACAACCCAGTCACATTTGATTTCCTGCGCCGAACCTTAACTGTCAGCCATGAAAATAAGCAAATCATCTTCCCTGATCATTTGTTACCAGCTGACAATTTGCTCATTACACATGAAGAATGTTGCAAGATTCTGAAACAAGGTGCCTCAGGTTATGTATTGCTCAGTCCACAAGAAAATGATGCTAAGGTGGCTGACAATGGAACAACAACAGTACACCCTTCTCTGGATTCCTTGTTGTCAGAATTTCAAGAGATTTTCAAATCCCCTGAAGGGTTACCACCACACAGAGCTTCTGATCACACAATACCACTCATTCCAGGTGTTAAACCACCCAACATTCGACCTTACCGCATGTCACACAGCCAGAAAGATTTAGTGGAGCAGCTAGTGACACAAATGTTGAAAAATGCTGAAATCAGACCAAGTAGCAGTCCTTTCTCTTCACTTGCAATATTAGTCAGGAAGAAGGACATGTCTTGGCGGTTATGCATAGACTACAGAAGTCTGAATGAACTCACAGTGAAAAATAAATTTCCTATACCAGTTATTGAGGATCTTCTGGATGAACTGTATGGAGCAACAGTGTTCTCCAAACTGGATCTCCGTTCTGGTTATCACCAAATACAGATGCATGAACCAGATATCCCCAAGACTGCATTTTCAACACACATGGGACACTATGAGTATCTTGTCATGCCCTTCGGCCTCAGCAATGCGCGAACTACCTTTCAGGAGCTAATGAACTCGGTTTTCGGCCCATATCTCAGGAAATTTGTTCTTGTATTTTTCGATGATACACTCATTTACAGCAAGAACATAACTGAACACAAAGAACATCTGAGACTTGTCCTGCAGACTCTCCACAATCACCAATTGAAGGCCAAGCTGAGCAAGTGCACCTTCGGTCAAGCTCAAGTTGAATACCTCGGCCACATAATCTCAGGTGATGGTGTAGCTACAGATCCAGCAAAGATACAGGCAATCGTGAGCTGGGCAACACCAGAAAACATCCGAAAACTCAGAGAATTCTTGGGTCTTTGCGGATATTATCGAAGATTCATCAAGGACTTCGCATTAATCTGCCAACCCTTGTACAATGCACTCAAGAAGAATGCATTCCAGTGGGGACCTGAGCAAGAAAAATATTTCATCAACTGAAAATTGCAATGTCAACACCACCTGTTTTGGGTATGCCAGATTTCTCATCTCCCTTCATCCTTGAAACTGATGCCAGTGGAACAGGGATAGGAGTTGTACTCATGCAACACAACAAGCCACTGTCCTTTCTCAGTCAGTGCCTGGGTCCTCGCAACAGTTCTGCATCTATTTATGAAAAGGAGGCAATGGCTATTTTCCATGCTCTAAAAAGATGGAGACACTACCTTTTGGGTAACAAAGTCATCATTCGCTCGGATCAACAGAGTTTAAAGTACCTCAGCAGCCAGCGCCTGCTTGAAGGAATACAACATAAGCTTATGATGAAATTGTTGGAGTTCGATTACAACATCGAGTACAAGAAAGGAGCAGACAACTGTGTTGCAGATGCATTATCAAGAAGGTTTCAAGATACTGAACCTGATGCTTGCAACGCCATCTCCCATGCAATACCGGTTTGGGTTACTGATATCTGCTCGTCTTATGCCAATGATCCAACTTGCACCAAGTTACTTCAGGAATTGGCAATAAACCACAACAGTTCTGCAAATTTCACTCTGGACTCTGGTATTATCCGATATAAAGGAAGAATTTATGTTGGCAGCTCTACCGATATACGCCAGAAGCTTTTCCAAACCTTTCACGCATCAGTGATAGGTGGACACTCAGGAGTTATAGTTACTTATCATAAACTGAAGAGATTATTCTATTGGCCGAAGCTCAAGGCTTTCATCACACAACAAATTGCTGAGTGTCCTGTATGTCAGATATCTAAGACAGAAAAACTACCCTACCCAGGCTTACTAAATCCTCTGCAAATCCCAAAGATGAAATGGTCAGAGATAAGCTTAGACTTTGTTGAAGGCCTGCCTAAATCTAAAGGCAAGGATGTGATACTGGTGGTAGTCGACAGACTGACAAAGTATGCCCATTTCATTCCTCTCTCTCATCCTTACACTGCCAAGACAGTTGTAGATTTATTCATTGACAACATAATGAAATTGCATGGGCCTCCCTCAGTCATTGTCAGCGACAGAGATCCTATATTCACTAGTAGTCTCTGGAAAGAAATCTTTGCTGCACACCAAGTCTCTCTCAACTTCAGTTCAGCTTATCACCCTGAATCTGATGGACAAACCGAGCGTGTAAACCAATGTGTGGAGCAGTACTTGCGCTGTATGGCATTTCAAGAACCAAAAAAGTGGTGTCACTGGCTACCCACAACAGAATGGTGGTACAACTGCTCCTATCACACAGCCATAAAGATGTCACCCTTTGAAGCCCTTTATGAATATCCTCCACCAATGATTCATGAGTTAGCTGTTCCTTGCACTGCTTCTGATGAAGCTCAAGTCACATTGATCGAGAAGGACAAAATGATCAAGACACTGCAGCAAAACATCGCTCAAGCACAGCAGAGAATGAAGAAATTTGCAGACCAACATCACACTGAAAGACAGTTCAATGTGGGTGACCTAGTTTACCTGAAAATGCAGCCATATCGAGAAACTGCTCTTGGTCTCCGGAACTCGCTGAAACTGACATCCAAGTGGTACGGTCCCTTCAGAATCACTAAGAAGGTTGGCAATGTCGCATACAAACTTGAACTCCCTGAAGGCACCCAGTTACATGATGTGTTTCATGTCAATCAGCTAAAGAAGAATGCAGTCCCTAATGCTCGTCTACCAAGTCTCACAGCTGATGGTAAGGTGAAAACTGCTCCTCTTGCTGTGCTACAACGACGCCAAGTCCCACGCTCTGCTGGATCCTATGATATTGCAGTTCCACAGTGGCTCATTCATTGGGAAAATATGGCTCCAGAGGATGCAACCTGGGAGGATGCTGCTTACATCCGCGCTACCTTCCGTGATTTCAATCCTTGAGGTATTGACTCAAGGGGGCGGCACTGTCAGGACCTCTACTGTCTGCTGTCCAACACTGCTAGAACTTCAGACAACACTGTCATACAGCCGAACAACAGCCACAACAGCCGCAGAAGATCCCTAGAGTGGATCAATCCAAGACGGACGGTCCAGATGAGATAAACATCCAACGATCCAAACTCTTAGTCTGTAAGTTACTGTTTTACCCCTAGGGTTCATCTGCTATCTGTATCAGCCAAAGTCTAAATTGTAAACTTGCTTGAGCCTAATGCTTTCGATATAAAAGCCAGGTGGGGAGGATGGGTGGATCAAGCAATTCAAAAACTTAATTTTTATCATGTCTATTACTTTTCTTAGCTAGTTAGAGTAGCTCTGAGCGCCCGAGCTCCACTCTCCTTCCTTCGTCGCCGCCGTTGTCCAGGTCGGTCCCTCCGAGGACCTGACATCCGAAGTTCAGGGCACCAATACAGGTACAGCAAGCAAGCAAACACTTCATCCGCCCCAACTCCACTGCTCCGCTGAGCAGCAATGGCGGAGCTCGAGGACTCCACGGCGACCGGCGGCGACAGCCGACTCCGGAAAGCCTTCGGCGGCGTGCTGTGTGCTTTCACGCTCTTCCTTATCGGCGTCCTCGCCTTCTCGATCCGCCTCTTCTCCGTAAGATCCACTCCAGCATTCCTCTAGATCCTACCGTGAAATTACATCCCGAACCGAACGCTACGCCTGCCTCACATCACGTGTTCGTCCCATGGTGGTGTGCCGCAGGTGATCAAGTACGAGAGCGTGATCCACGAGTTCGATCCCTACTTCAACTACCGCGTCACCCAGGTTAGTTCTCTGCGGCGCCAAATTGTGTCTTGGTGTTTCCAATTCAGTATTGTTGCGTAATATCCCTTTTATCCATTATAATGTTCGGTTTCCCTGCTGTCTCAGTTTTTGACGAAGAGTGGAATCTACGAGTTTTGGAACTGGTTCGACGACCGAACATGGTACTCCATGAATCGTTCATAACGTGTTATGTTACTTATGTATACCCTCTGTTTCTTACAGTTATTTGTGTTAGGTACCCCCTTGGACGTGTTATCGGTGGCACTGTCTATCCTGGTTTGACACTCACGGCTGGCACGATATGGTGGTATGTTCATAACATAGCATAGAGCAACGTACTGTTGGATAGCTTTGAAAAAACTGCAACTGTGCCTCAAGTGCTTTGTTCCTACAGGTTTCTGAACTCCCTTAACATCCCGTTGTCAGTGGAGACCGTCTGCGTGTTCACTGCTCCGATTTTTTCGGCAAATGCTTCATGGGCAACTTATCTGCTGACAAAGGTTGTTTTATTGATGTAAAATTGCATGTGCTTTACACTAGTTCTACAACCACAAGAGTTCTTTAGTAACTATGCATTTTCCCTTCTAGGAAGCAAAGGGTCATGGGGCTGGTTTAATGGCAGCAACTATCTTAGCAATGGTATGCTCTGTTTCTTTTTGTCTTTTCTTTTATGGACGGACTACTCGGTTTGGCTATGAGAAAATTAAGTTTCTTTATATGCTTACCTGATTTATATTTCTCATTTTATACCTTGCTGTTAATTCTTGCATCCTGATACTTTGGTGTGAATTCCAATGGATAAATGTAGGCTAGGTCTGGTCTTCCATTCATTTGTGGGTAAACTAGAGAATGGGGATAATTTGATGGGATTTAATTCTGTTAGCTTTGTAAAAAATGGTTCCATATGTCCAGCTGTATCAGCTAAAGCTTTTGTAAAATTATTTCTTCATTCTTCCTACCTGAGTAACTTGTTTTCATCCCAATTCCTTATTTGGTAGGTTATTCTCAATAACCTATGTTCTAGAACACTTCTCAGCTGGTCAATGTTTGGAGTTGAATTTGGCGTCTTCAAACAAATGAGTCATATTTAGTCTTCTGATTTGAGCTCCATCCCATTCAAATGACCTGATTTGGTCTTTCAACTTTGCCATTTATCCAAGGAAGCCTTTGTAACTGACAAGGTTCATTTCGTGCATGTCAAAAAACACGAAAAGTCAGATAGATCTTAGAGGTCGTTTGGTAGCCATCGTTTCGAGCTGGAATCATGGAATTCATATGTGATTCCATACCAACCTGTTTGGCTATCATGGAATTGGACAAGTCACTTGATTTGGAATTCCAGCGAATGTCTACTGTATGTTATGTCAATTCCTATTCCTAACCCTGTCATTTTACTTGTAAAATGAAATGATGGCATTTCGGCCAAATGAAATGAAATGAAATGATGGGTGCCAAACGAGCTCTTACAATTGTTTAATCAGCACAATCTAGTATGGAACCAAAACTGAGAGCCCAGTGACCGAAACAACTCTGTCAAAAAGTTAACGTCACCATTCGAAAAAAAAGAGTTATGGTCCTAAAACAGCCTGAGGAAATCTGAAAAATAGGGACTAGAGCCCAGGCTGGGTACCAAACTCCTTCTGAATCATGGAGGTTGAAATTTCCCGTCACTGAAAATCCTAATATTCTTGCAAAAAAACCTTTAATGAATTAATGGTCATTGCTTGTATGGGCCAACGGGTTGAGGCTGGGTTTCTATCATTTTTTAAGATCTGCAGCATGAGACTGTCTTTCGATCTTTTCATATATGCTTACCTACAACTACTTTATCCTTAGGCCGTAGCTTGTAAATAGCACTTGATCGAAAACCTACTTATTTGTTCCTCCCGCTACGCAGGTCCCCTCATACATCTCAAGATCTGTTGCAGGCAGCTACGATAACGAAGCAGTAGCAATATTTGCTTTAATATTCACATTTTATCTATATGTAAAGGTTAGGCTCTCAAAGTCTCCTTAAAATCTTAGTGTTGGTTCTTTTTCCCTTCTCTTTGTACTTTTAAGAAGATAATACAAAATGACTATGCAGACACTAAACACGGGATCACTCTTTTATGCAACGCTTAATGCTCTCTCGTACTTTTATATGGTAAGTTTTTCTTCGACAATTTTAGAATAGCTACAAGATACAGCGAATTCCTCAAATTACAGTGCATTTCCGCTTTCAGGTCTGTTCATGGGGAGGCTACACATTCATCATCAACCTTATCCCAATGCATGTTCTCTTGTGTATTGTAACTGGCCGTTACTCTTCACGACTTTACATTGCTTATGCTCCCCTTGTAAGTGCATATGTCTAGTGCCTTTCCAATTCCTTATGCACAAATGAATATCACAAAATCTTGTTATAAGAATTAGCACCATGCAGGTTGTACTGGGAACACTTCTGGCAGCATTGGTACCTGTGGTTGGTTTTAATGCAGTATTGACATCGGAGCACTTTGCATCATTTCTGGTACACCAACTAGTTATCTAAGCATGTGTTCCTTTCTCCCCTTAACTTTTCTGATTCACCCAATTTTTGCATGTCTGTTAAAAAAATGGCAAATCATTTTCTCTTTTATCCTGAAAATGTTTTTTGCATTCCAGGTGTTTATAATCCTCCATGTGGTTGCTCTCGTGTATTTCATCAAAGGACTTTTAACTCCTCGGCTGTTCAAAGTGGCCATGACATTTGTTCTAACAATTGGTCTGTAAGTTTCTGATGTCAAAACCAGCTAAAGTGCATAAAAAGATGTGTTACACTTGCTAGTGGTTCATAATGTTGGCAGAAGAAACATTTGTTTCTCATAGTCAAAACAAAGCAGATATTCTGTCCACATTCTAATATCGTGGTTTCTGCAGAGCCCTTTGTTTCGCTGTAGTAGCGATACTTGTTGCATTGGTGGCATCTAGCCCAACAAAAGGTTGGAGCGGGCGCAGTTTGAGTTTACTTGACCCGTAAGTTCTCATCAAAATTTCTCTGGCACTACTCCAAAATCATTGGTTTAAGGTTAGTAAATCCTAATAAGAGCATAAAGACTTTCACTCTAGATTTTTTTCAAAAACCCAAAAAGCCTTTTCTATTTATCCATTTTAATTTTTTTTGAATTTTGTCCATTTTATTGAAAGAATTTTCAAAATTTAAAGAAACTATTGTTATTGTTTTTTCATTAATAACTAAGCCCTGACCCTGGTCAACAGTAGGAATTGAAATTAGAACCAGCTTTCCTCTGTATTTAAAGTTGCAAAGGAATTCCAACAAAAAAGTTGCAAAAGAGATGTACTAATTTCAGGATTTCTGCGTTGGTAGAAAAGAACTGTGATTTCTATTGCCGATTAGCACACATTTTGTGATAGCTTGAATTTTTTATGTATGCAGAGCAGACATATTTCTGATTCCTGCTATAATGAGTTCATGCTTCTTCCTTTTCTGTATAAGATAATTCTTTTGTTTTATTCCATTTCGACAGAACCTATGCAAGCAAGTACATCCCTATCATTGCTAGCGTGAGCGAACATCAACCACCTACCTGGCCTTCTTACTTTATGGATATCAATGTGCTAGCCTTCTTAGTTCCTGCTGGGATCATAGTAAGCATTCATGTGCTGTTGAAAAATGGTGTTTAGTTATGTTTTTTCACGGTTTAATTTAATTTGCTGCAACACAATTTGCAGTCATGCTTCTTACCTTTATCCGATGCAAGTTCATTTTTGGTCCTGTACTTGGTAACTTCAGTATACTTCTCGGGGTAATGGTAAGTCTTCACTGCGAAAGACATTTACAGTACTGTACTAGTTCATTTATCAGTTGATAGTGATATTAGTGCAATTTTAGGTACGACTTATGCTTGTCCTCGCCCCTGCTGCATGCATTTTGGCTGGGATTGCTCTATCAGAAGCTTTTAACGTCCTCACACGATCAATGAAATTTCAGCGCCCACAATCAGATGATGGCCTTCCTAGGGTATGATTATTTCTTCATTATTAACTTTCTTATCCAGATTTAGTTCTGTAGAAGGTTTACTGATGTATACGTGTCCTGTCAAATTTAAGGCAGGGGAGAGTACTCCAGGGAGTTCCATTACTGCAGGCACTACCACAAATGCAATGAAAAATGGGACCATAACAAAAGAAAAAACAGAAAATGTTCCAAAGGAAAGACCATCAAAGAAGACTCGGAAGGAGAAAGAATCGGTGCCAAGTTCTCGTGTTAGGCCTGAAAAGGAAGAGAAGCTTTGTGTGCTGCCTTTCGAAGCATCCGCCATGGGTATACTGTTTCTGGTTATACTTTGTGGACTTTATGTGGTAAGGAATCTGTTCTCAGTGGAAGCAGTATCCTCGTTAGAGCAAGACTGTTAGTCAACAATGACATTTTTGCAGGTCCATTGTGTATGGGCAGCTGCAGAAGCATACTCTGCACCCTCAATTGTGCTGACATCTCATTCACATGACGGGTTGCATGTTTATGACGATTTCCGTGAAGCTTATGGATGGCTGCGCCACAACACAGAAGTAGACGATAAAGTAATGCCTTTGAACCTATCCTTATCACTTGAATTGCATCATTCTGATAGTAAGATGGGAATGATTACTGTAGGTTGCATCATGGTGGGACTATGGTTATCAGACAACTGCAATGGCCAACAGGACTGTGATTGTAGACAATAATACCTGGAATAACACACACATAGCGACAGTCGGGACAGCAATGTCATCCCCGGAAAAAGCAGCATGGGAGATCTTCCATTCCTTAGATGTCAAATATGTGCTTGTTGTCTTTGGAGGTTGATACCGTGTTGGGCTTGTCGAATATTTTAAACAGGTGCTTTCTGAATCCAAACCCCCTAACACCTGATGATTTTATTTTCAGGGCTTATTGGCTACCCAAGTGATGATATTAATAAGTTCCTTTGGATGGTTCGAATCGGAGGTGGTGAATTCCCTCACATTAAGGAAGAAGATTACCTTGTGAGTTGTGAACTTGCCTTTTGCAACTCATTGTGCATATCATTTGGTAATACCGTGGTAGCTAACTTAAAAATTAATTTGCATTCTAGTAACTTGTGGAAGAAAAACACTGTCATCTATGTGAAATTTCAAACTTCTTCTGAATTATTATCTTATATTATTTCTACAGAGGGACGGAAACTACCGTGTTGATGCTCAAGGCACTCCAACGATGCTGAATTGCCTCATGTACAAGCTTTGTTATTACAGGTCTGTCAATGCGAAGGAAGTTAGCATACCATGCTCAAGTAACACAATTATGGATTTTTTTTGACATTCGTTCTCCTTTGCATCTAGATTCGCTGAGACTGATGGTAAGGGATTTGATAGAGCGAGAAGATATGAAATAGGAAGGAAGCATTTTAAGCTGACCCATTTTGAGGAGGTACAGTGCTTTTACACTTCCGCCCAATCATTTGGAAGGAATAAACCTTCCCATGACTGCAGCCGCAACGTGTTCATGTACCATGTTGCTTAATGCAGGCTTTTACAACCCACCACTGGATGGTTAGGATTTACAAACTGAAACCACAAAAGAACAGGGTCCGAGGAAAGTTGAAACGGAAACCCGTAAGTCAGACAACACTGCAGCTTGCTTACAATCATGTACTTTTGAATCTTCAACATATTTTTCCTTGATTCTTAACTGCAGAGTTCAAAAGAAAGTTCAGTGCGCAAAGGGTCCGGAAATAAGAACCCATGGCAATAGTCGAATAGAGATCAGAGGTGGTGTTGTGGTTAACACTAGCTCACTCTTACGCCTGAAAAAACACACTAACTCGCTATTCGGCTTGCCCAAAGTGCCAGACTCGAGAGAAAAGCACACACTCGCGAGAAGAACTAGAAGAGAGAGATGCATTTCTGGAACATTGGGGAGTGCTGACGAAGTCATGTAGTGCAAGGATGAGAGCTTTATCCCCGCTGTAGGAGAATCCATCTTCTGTGACACAGAATCTGTGTTGCACTTGAGTGAGAACCACATGAAATAGTAAATTTAGAAAGATGTCAACGATTGAACCATGGACAAGCTGAAAAACTTGCTATGTTACCAGCAAGTTCACTAGTGCATGTTACTAGCTCGATATATATATTTAAGTTTACGTTTCGTTTGGGTCTTGGAGTTTCATTTTTTGGGGGAAATCTCAGAGTTTGATTGACTAGTCAACATAGTAGCAACTAGTGCTGAGATCTGTCATTGCTGCTTGTGTTGACTATCATTACCACTATACAGCTTTGCCCATAGGAACATTGTGATGCAAAATGAGCCAAAGTATTACGACAACTTGCATTTACAATTGCGTTCTCACACTAGAAAATTTGCTCGCGACAGTAGCTATAGCAGACTACCACTAACGACTGTGGTAAAATAGAAAAACAAAGAGAAAATGCACACCTTTTAGAAAAAGACTTGAAGAAGGAAAAAAGGCACACATGTGCCGATGATGACGAGTTCAACCTAAGTTTGAGCGTTTTATCCCAAAGACGAGTTTCGAGCCACCACCTTTACCAAGAGCACGACGCAGTCGCACACCAACATTGTTAGATATGTTTCCACCGAAGTGTGAAAACTCAATGTCGACGCCCTCTATCATCATCGCCTATCCGGCCAACGACTCATCGCTAACTGGATGCTGCTGAGTCGAAAAATGGAAGTCGATGAAGTCCCACACTGCCATGCCTCTAGCTACCATTGCACCACTTTCGATCGAACAACAACATGCACTTGACACAGCGTAGGAGACGTCGGGCGTAGGACCTGCCAGGGGCATGACTTGACGCCTCCGTGCATCGCCACCGCCCGCCAGGCATGACCTGACAGCTTCTCCGAAACCGTCGTGTGTAGCACCTGCTGAGTCGAATCAAACCCATCTTGAAGTGGAGGGTCATCCCGAACCGCCGCCGTTCTCGAAATTCCGTAGTCAAAATAGAGGGCGTCCCATACCGCCACCGACCGCGTCACACATAGCTGGAGACCATCACCAAAATGGAAGATCGGACCATCGCGTCAACCACATGACCATGATGTCTGCCACCGTCGTAAGTCCAGGGCCACCACCCCAAGTGCCAACCTCATGCGACGCCATCGGTGACGATGTAGCAAGCAGACCGCGACAGACCCTGCGCCGCTAGACCGTTGTCCCGCAACCGCTGTAGCACGCACAACAGCCACAAACATCCACCACCTCCCCGCCGCAAACGCTACAGACCCCGCTCCATAGACCCAACGACCTGAAGAACAAGGTCGTCGCAACCTCAGCACCACCGCCACCGGTCCCTCCGGCCGATGCAAACTCCAAAAATGATGCTCTCAACAGGGAGTATGGTGCACAAGCACCGCCATCGCCCAATCCCGAAGGGATCTGGGTTTCCCTGGAATTGCTTTGGCGGTCCACCAAAGCCACCGCCGCTACCACACCGCCAGTCGCGCCAATTAGTTGCCACACCGTGGCGCCCGCCGGCCACGCCACGCCCTAGCCTGGGAGCGCCCGCCCGTGCCGAAACCCCACGCGCGAGTGGACTAAGAGCCCCACGGTCATCGGCATCGGCCAGGCTTTACCCAGCCACACCCTCTGACGACAACAAGGGGAGGAAGAGTGAGGTGGGGCTAGCGGCGCGTTAGGGTCCCTCCCGCCGCCACACGGGAGTGGACGAGAGGGACGGGCCTGTGTCCAACAGGGTTACCAATGAAGAATGTGACCTATGAAAAAAAAGTATAAGCGTGTTTCTACATTTTAAAATTTGCATTTTTGACCTCCGCTGCTTGATATTTTTGTATAGCATGCAAATATCAACATTATTTTTAAAAATTCTTACGATGGTAATAAAGATTCAAATCTGCATGCATTTTTTTTTTTGAGAATTTTTTGTGTTACTACGATGTTTGAAAAAAAATCTTTGTGCACCAGAGCACTTGTACCCGGGAGCCAAAAAAAAGAGAGCTTCGTTTTATAATTTTCGGCATTCTAGGTTTGAGTAATACACACCCCTTACTGCAAAAAATAAAGACGAGAGAAAAAAAGGGTGAATCGAACGGCTGCAAATTCGACCAGAATAGATGTGCTCTAGCAAATCCGTAATAAATACATTTTCCAAAATAAAAATAAAAATTTCCCCAAACCCTACTCTACTCTTCAGTCCCCAATTATGAAAAACTAGATAGAATTCTAGTTTCAACAGTGGGAGATGGCACATCCTTTGGCAATAGTGACATGGCTGAATAGAGATATTTCAGACCATGTGCCACTAATGCTATCTACTGGTAACCTTCCTCCACATAGCAGCTTATTTCGATATGAGACTTGCTGGGAAGAAAGGGAAGGGTTTGATGAAATTGTTATCAATAGCCTGAACACCAGAACCTACTGTCGCCATGATTTAGATAAATGGCAAGAAAAATACAGAAGGCTTAGAAGAAATTTGAAAGGCTGGCATATTAATGAGGAAGGAAAGTACAGAGCAGAAAAGAAGCAGCTGCTGGAAAAGCTTGATGTTTTAGACAAGAAAGCTGAAGATGTTGTGTTGACTGCTCAGGAAAGAGAGTTGTAGGTAGATATGCAGAAAAAACTGAAAAAGCTCATGAGAGATGAGGAACTGAAGTGGAGACAGAAAGCTAAGGAAAAAGATCTGAAAGAAGGAGACGGAAATACTAAATATTTCCATTTGAAAGCGAGTGGAAGGAAAAAAAAAGATTTCTATGCTTAGATATAATGGCAGTGATGTTCTTGGAGAAGATAATTTGATTAAACATGCAACTGATTATTACAAGCAATTGTTTGGGCCCTCTCGGATTTCTCACTTGAGAATTAGAGATATGGGAGGTCCACAACTTAGTGAAGAGGACAGAGAGTTCTTGACCAAACCTTTTGATCTAGAAGAAATCAAAGAGGTTGTGTTTGAAATGAAGCATAACAAAGCTGCGGGACCTGATGGTTTCCCTGCAGAATTCTATCAGAGATTTTGGATCATATAAAGCATGACCTGAAAGAGCTATTTGATGCCTTTCATAGGGGAGTGCTGGATATAGAAAGATTGAACCATGGGGTTGTCACCCTGATTCCAGAAGTACCAGATGTAGAGAGAATTCAGCAGTACAGACCGATTTGTCTGTTAAATGTGAGCTACAAAATTATTACAAAGGCCCTTTCAAAAAGGCTGGGCTGTGTGATTCACAAGGTGATATCGGATACACATATAGCTTTTATTAAAGACAGATTCATAATGGAAGGAGTGGTCATACTTCATGAAACGATCTATGAAATTCGATATAAAAAGATGTCAGGAGTTCTTTTCAAGATTGACTTTGAAAAGGCGTATGACAAAGTAAAATGGACCTTCCTGTATCAAATGATGCAAGCAAAAGGCTTGGGGGAGAAATTTGCAGACTGGGTAATGAAAACGGTGAGAGGAGGAAGAGTTGCTATTCGAGTGAATGATCAGATTGGGCCATGCTTTCCCACTAAAGCTAGAGTAAGGTAGGGGGATCCTTTGGCACCTCTTCTGTTTGATCTAGTGGGAGATGGTTTAGCTATGTTGATTCATAAAGCCCAGGAATCAGGGGATAATATATGGTTTGGTACCACACCTTGTAGATGGTGGAGTTTCCATCCTACAGTATGCGGATGACACGATCCTCCTGATGCAAGATGATATAGAAAAAGCAAGAAACCTGAAATTTATTCTCTGCATTTTTGAGCAACTTTCTGGGCTCAAAATAAATTTTCACAAAAGCGAAGTGTATTGCCTAGGAGAAGCTTCTGAAAAAGCTAGAATGTATAGCGAGATTTTCACTGCCTGGCTGCTGAGCTGCCTATGAAATATTTGGGGATGCCAATTGATAAAAAAGATTGGCGAGATCACAATGGGGGCCAATTGATGAGAAATTCATCAAGAAATTGGCGGGGTGGAAAGGCAAACTGTTGTCTGCAGGAGATATGCTCACTTTGGTGAATGCCTGTCTCTCAAGTCTGCCGCTGTCTAGCCAAAATGATCTGGCAAGTAGTGATCTGCTTGGACTGATTCTTTCCCTAAAGCACTCAGGAAACTGGTGCTCAGTGGAGGGATAGCAGTCTACTGGACGATTTGGAAAACTCGCAATGATGCTTGCTTTAACTCAAAGTTCCCTGATGACCCTGCTGCAGTTGTGTTTAGGTTGTGTAATATCTTGAACATGTGGACTTTGTTGCAGAAACCCCAAGACAAAAGCATGCTTGAGGATGGTGTGGAGAAGCTGAAGAAGGTGATCATGGGAGCTCTGGCTAGAAGCCATGGATGGGCGCCGAAGATAGCGAGAATAACTGGATGATCCTAGTTGTTTGTTTTCGCTCCTTTCAGTTTGCTGTCTGACCAGTGATGTAATAAGCGTGTAAATCTCCCCCCTGTGTGGGCTGTGAGTGTGTGCGTTTGGTAAACTGTTGTTCTGTTTTGTTTTGCTTTTAGTTTGTGTATTAGGGCCTAACCTTGTATAATTGTGGCGGTTTCTTTAAATGAAATCGACGGCCGGGGTCGTTAGTTAAAAAAAAAAAACTCTTCAGTCCCCAATCGAATCCACATTTCTACCGGAGCAACTTTTCCCACACACCACGGCACAAACTTGTGCCTTTCGTCTTCATCTCCTGATCTACCGAGGCTCCACTCCGGCGCAGTGCACCCCAGCTCCCCCTCCAACCCCTCGCCTCTCACGCGCGTCGCCGCCATCGCCGTTCTCGTTCTCCCTCGCGATAGTTTTTCCCTGCTGTGACTCCACCCCGTCCGCAATCTTGTTCGTTGGATCTCGAGGTAATGAGCTTTCATTCGTCCAGGGGGCGGAGCTAGGACCCAGGCAACCTGGGCCATGGCCCGGGGCGCAGCGAAAATTCTTACTTACCATCTAGGAAAAAAAAATTTGGCCTGGGCTCAGGTCTGGCCCAACACTCCCGCTCGCCCAGCACGGAATCGAGCAACTCGTTCGTTCGGCTTCGCTCGCTCGTCTCTGTGCTCGCGAGTCGCCATCCTAGTCCCGAACGGACCTAGAAACTGATAACGGCGCCGCCACCCGTCGCCAGTCACCCAGCTCCGCCCCGTGCCCGGGCGCCCCTGCCGCCGACGCCGCAAGGCTGGCTTGCCGCGCCAGTGCGCCGGCCTCCGCAGACCCCGGAACCCGCATCTCCTCCACACGGCGGCGCCCCCCGTCGCCTCCCTTGCCTGGCCGCCGTCTCCTGGCTCCGGCAGGTCGAGACAACCGTCCTCCTCCGCGTTGCGCCGCCTCCTAGCCCCAACTTTTAGGTAATTTCTCTTCGTCTTGGCGTTCCCCTCAATTAATTTGTAATTGCATTTATTCAACAATTGTTTGACATCGGTAGCATATGTTAGGAACTAAAGATGAAGATATTTTATGTAATGGGAGGCTCGGCTGAAGTAAATCATTCGTACTATCTTGTGTATGTCAGTACTGTATTTTTCTAGATTTTGTCATCTTTATGTACTTTTGTAGACCATTAAAAATTGGAGACATGTGATCATGTTTGCAATCATACCAATTTTCTATGCCATTACTAGAGTTTTTTTTGGAACTTTCTTTGAGCCAAAATTTTGGCCCGGGTCTTGCTCGAATCCTGGCTCCGCCACTGCGTCCAGTGATTACTTACTTAAACGCAAATTAAGATACACAACCTTTTGATATGCCGCTGCATTGCCTAGATCTAACCCTGGTTGGATCTTAGGATGGCGACTCTTAGGAACCTAAAGATCAAGACGTCGACCTGCAAGAGGATCGTGAAGGAGCTGCGCTCGTACGAGAAGGAGGTGGAGAAGGAGGCGACCAAGACTGCTGACATGAAGGAGAAGGGCGCCGATCCCTACGATCTCAAGCAACAGGTGACTGAAGATTTTCTGCTCACAGTGCTTGTTTAATTCTCAATGCTAGTTATTACTGGTAACAGTTGGATCATATGTTGTCCTTAAAAATTAAGATGCTTGCTTGTAGGCGTTTTTCGTTAGGCTATGGATGATAATCTAGCTACAACCAGCTTGCTGGGTAATTATCTCTTGTGGTCACTGGTCAGTTTTCCTTGACGAAATGGAAAGGTTAATCACATATTTTTCATCGGTTCCCCAGAACAATTTTCTAGTATTAGAATAGAATGACATATCAAATTTATTGTGGATTAAGTAGAAGGATCTACCTTGTGACGCCTTGAAGATTAGTTGGCCAGAGTGACATTTGGTGTTTCTTGTTGTTGCGTACATGTTTTATCATTTGTTCTGCAATGGTTGTAACTTAGTGATCTGTGCATTGTTTACGGCTGGATACCAATGATGTTTCTAATAACAGACATCACTGCAGTGTATGTAATGGTTTAACATTGGTTAGAAGTTCAGCTCGGCTTGTAGACAGATATTGCTCTAATAATTAATGTAGAGGCCTGGTATCAAAGTTTTGATCACCTCTCTTGCCTATCGTGGCTCTGTTCATGTGGATTGCCTTTTATTTTCGCGTTCTGACATGCGTCTTTTCCTTGCATTCAGTCCATGTGGATTGCTTGATGTAAGAGAAACTATTTTCCTTCGTCCAAGAAAAACAATTCTTCTGTTGAAAAGTAAATTACAGTTTTTGGATGTATACTAGATTTACGGCACTATGTAAACCTGATTGTAACGCATCAGGGTGGATATAGTTGTAAGATGAATTGTGAATGAATTGAACACGCAGCATATGCATATTTCAGAGTACTACTATGTTCACTGATCCTCACATTCTTCAGAGGGCCTATTAAGATATTTTAACGCATATATATTTGAGGATTTACGAAATTGTTACCTACGTGATTGGGATTGGAAAACATAGCTACTTACATTGATTGACCTCATACCTATATCAAGTTTGCTGCGCAAGTGATAATTATTGGTTTCCCTGCTTCTCTTCCAAGTTGTAATTCAATGTGAAGACCTTAGAACTGTATCTTAATGCCCATTACATCTGCAGGAAAATGTTTTAGCTGAGTCGAGGATGATGGTCCCAGACTGCCATAAGCGACTTGAAGCTGCACTCACAGACTTGAAGGCAACTCTGGTATTCTGCGGAAATTCCTAGCTATATTAGAATTTGTTTGCAGCCTTGTCTTAAGCTACTTGAACAAAGTTTTGTAATCTCATTGCAGACTGAGTTGAAGGAGTCAAATGAACAAGGCACTGAGACCGCAGAGGCTGAGAGTACAATCACTGATGTCGAAGCTGTATACACGCCAACAGAAGATTGAACTCCAACTTCCAATTTGCTGAAATGTCAGTATGCATCAGACCTGCTCTTGTATGATGTTTATGCAAACACATGTATCACCATTCATAATCTAGACTTGATGAGTAACTCGTGATACCACCGTATTGGAATATATGATTAGGCGTTGTGATATTCTGGAATGTTATTCTCGAAAAAAAATTATATTCTCGAAAAAAAAAATATTCTGGAATGTTAAGACGGGCATGTTGTGCTGGTTCCAGCTGGGAACTGTATGATCTCGTGTTTATTGCTGGTTTTAGTTCTTGGGATCCTCTTTGCCCCAGTTTTTTTTGGTAAATCTCAGTCACAAATTGCAGTGTAGAAAGTGTAAAATTTTAGCAAAATAACACAATGATTTTTTTAGCATATGACGATTGTTAATGTTATGCAATTAACAATCGAATGAAATTAATCTTATGCAACTAACAAATAGACGACCCCCTTATCACGAGTATTATAAAGTATAAATAGCATTCAGTGGATTACTGCACCAGTGCAACAACGGGGTAGTCCTTAGTAGCCCGTAGCCTCTATTATAGTCATCCCTATCAGAAGAAAGGCCAACACCAGGTGTCGGTCCGTTGAAAATGTCAACCGTTTCAACCGATTGGATGCCTCCCCTACCCTTCAATATGACTTAATTGTGAATGTGGAAGATCCGACCATTGCAACATATAACCCCACCTCCCCACGCACACACACACACACAATTTTTTTTGTTTAAATGCAACGTAATTGCAACATTTTATGCCAGGGTCGGTGAAAAACAGGGAAAAAACGTCGCAGCATTTCAAACACGCATATGCAACAAACAAATTCCCATTTGTTGCAACAGCCCGATGAAAAAAGGCCACACAATATGCAATATTAAAAAAATTATAGTAAGCAACATTCAGAAATAGCATTCCCAACATTACAAATTGCACATCCACAACATGCAAAAACCTTGCAACGCCACCAAAGTCTTGGAGCATATCACCTAGCGATTGAAATATGGCAAAGACACCCATGCAACATAACCAAAAGGGTAGATCCACAAATCTTTTGCTGCCAACATTTGAGGCACCAATCTCATTGAATAGAGCTCGTCGATGGCGAATAGGGCTCGTCAGAGCCACATTGGAGCCAGATTAGGCTGCCCCAAACCCGTTCCGCTTTGTCCATCTCTCTTCGGGCTTGGCACCACGAAGAACTTGAGATTCTTACAACTCCACTATGTTGCATCCACGGTAGCACAATGAGCTCTGTGACCAGTGGCGGCGCGTGAACGAATCACAAGAGGGGGCCAATATCATAAGAAACACCAAATAAACATGTCTTTTTTTTGCCAAATCATATATTTGAGGCAGTGTTAAGAAGATATACATTTTTTTCATGCAAAAGCGGGATATAGAACAAGTTCACATATACTTGCCCAATGTGGACAAGTGATATTCGGTGCTCCAAAGAAAATTTTCTAATGACCAAAAGACAACTGAATAGGACCAATCAATAAGATCAGAAATCAAAATTTGCCTCGATATATCTAAATTACCTCAACTGGGTAGGGTAGGCATCAATTACTCCCAATTCTGGTGAGGGGCAGGCCGATGCAACCTACATGACTGAGCGTTGGGCGCTGCGGACGGTGATGTGCAGCAGTGGAGGCAACCAGAAGGGGTGGAGCACTGCGTGCCGTCATTGGCGTGGGATCACTGATCGCAACAAAATGGGGATTGAGGAGGTCGGTAAAGGGGCGAGCAACGAAGCAAGGAAGCCGAGACGGAGGAAGATCTAGCGTTGGAGGCCGGAGACGGACGTGTCGCGGTAGACTGTGCGAGGACCACTCTGACTAGTCGGCCTCGTATTATCGTTGAAATTGGGGAAAGGAAAGAGAACGCGGGCTGGGGGGGGGGGTGGGTGGAGGGGGTCGTGGCCTAGTTTTGCCTCCACGATGCTCCGTCCATGTTTGTGACCTCCAGAGGCGTAGCTATGCATAGATCAAGGGGGCTGCAGCCCCCCCCCCCCCCCCCCCAGCCCAAGAAAAGTTTATTGAAAACCAAGTGCATTTTGGTCCATTTGTGTCCAAAACCAGCGGTAATTAGCCCATTTGCCTCCTAGCTGTGGCCCAACATCACTCTGCAGCCCATTTGCCCCCCACCCTTCCACCCCAAGCTCCGCCACTGGTGACCTCCCAATCCTAATAGAGAAGGATAAGGGGCGGATAAGGAGAACATGACTTAGCCGTAGATGAGATGAAAATCTACGTAAGACACCGCAAGAGCGTCAGAGGTGGAGAGTCGGAGGAGAGACAACATAGGAGGGATTGGGATCCAGTGACTTGACTAAATGAATTTACTGGTGAATAGTTGGGTGACTTGACCCCTTTTCTGTTCGTAGTATCGAGAACAGTTGGTAGGATGAATATGAATAGCCCACTCCTAGCTTGGTTGGACACTTTCTTGGTCGCACACTTTTGTTGGTCAGAGTGGCGATAGTATTTCTCTTATGCATGTCTACAGAGTTTTGCAAAACACGAAACACCCCAACGTAGATATAGAGGTAGGAATTTGTCGAACAAACCACACTCCTTCATAGATGTCAGTAGTCTATTTATGCAGCGACATGAACAATCAACGTGACATTTGCGGATTCATCTACGGTAGATCTTGTTTGGTCTACAGTTACATTTGTTATAGATCATCTACAGTATGTGCTACAATATTAATCTTGGTTTGGTCCGTAAAGTCACAAGATCTCAGAGTCTACCGATTAGAGGCAATGGAGGGGGACACGAAGAGGAGAAAAGCAAGGCAATGCACGTGACACATGACTAATTGTTGTGTCCATATATTGAATTGATGCACTAGCCAATTATCTCAAAAGTCCGAACTGTTTTTCTTATTGTTGTTGAGGGAAAGCCACCCAACGCACTTTATTGATCACAAACACAGATACATCGTTTATTACATCCTGCAAAATAAAGCTAGCGGGATAAGCGTCCCAAAAAGTAGAAGTAGTTGAATAAAAAATAAGCCTAGCTAGCTATTTTGTGCATCACTACGTTTGCTTCCCTGCGACAATGCTGAACAAATGCCGAGCCAATATTGTGAGCTTTCATAAAGCAATATATACAAGAATCGTTGCAAAGGGATTCCATACTGTTGCAAAGAGTCTGGTAATATACTTATATTTCAACACTTCTCTTCGTGTGTAGATTTACTCCTTAGCATGGGTTCGGTTTAGCCCGCAGATTTTTCTTTTCCTTTTTAATACTGCGTGAGCAGGGTTTTAAAGTTGAAACTTTTTGGCTTTGATATCAATTAAATAGATAAACTAGCCAACTATATCAAAAATCCGAATAGATGAAAAGAGACAAACAATATATTTATATTTCAACACCACCGGCCCATTGATGTGAATTGTCTTCCAAAAACAAAAGATGGACGTATTTCATATGATCGAATACTTTGTTTATAGAGGTATCATTTTTTCTTTTATTTTGACAACTGGTATCATATTTCATATTGATCTGACATGCAAAGCACATAACTGAGAAATTTGGGGGATGTGGCGTGAATCGAAACCACCCTTCCGATTAAAAGATCGCAAAAAGTCGTTAAAAATAATCAAAATCAACGGTCTACATGTCTCGTGCGAGGCACGGATTCAGTTTTGCCAAACAAACGGTTGCACCGCAGAAGTTTCTCGAACATTCTTGTCTACTCCCAAATACCCCAAACTGACCGTCTTCCTGCCAGCTAAAAAAGGAAAGAAAAAGAGACCGTCTTCCTGCCGCTTCCACGCCGTTCTAGACTTCCGGCGAACTCTCCCCTGCTATCTCTTATTACCCATCTGATCTCTGTTCTCCCACGACAATTTCCGACGAGAAACACGAAGGCCAATCGACCTTAAGAATCCCCCGATCACAATTGTTAGTTCCCCTGCAGCTAATCCGTAGCTATGACTGACCAGAAGTTCACGCACAAGACCAATGAGGCGGTCGCGGCAGCGCAGATGATGGCGTCGGAGGCCGGCCACGCGCAGCTCACTCCGCTCCACCTTGCCGCGGCGTTCGCGGCGGACAAGTCCGGCATTCTCGGGCAGGCCATCGCGCACGGCTCCGGCGGCAACGACGCCGCGGCAGAATCGTTCGAGCGAGTAGTGGCCGCCGCGCTCAAGAGGCTGCCCTCGCAGTCCCCGCCGCCGGATAAGATCCCGCCGTCCGCCGCACGCAGTCCGCGCAGAAATCGCGCGGCGACTCCCACCTCGCCGTCGACCAGCTGCTCATCGGCCTGCTCGAGGACTCGCAGATCTCGGACGCGCTGAAGGAGGCCGGCGTGTCCGCCGCCCGGGTGAAGGCTGAGGTCGAGAAGCTCCGGGGAGGCGACAGCCGCCGCGTCGAGTCTGCGTCAGGGGACACCAACTTCGAGGCCCTCAAGACGTACGGCCGGGACCTCGTCGAGGTGGCGGGAAAGCTCGACCCTGTCATCGGGCGCGACGAGCAGATCCGCCGCGTGGTGCGCATCCTGTCGCGGCGCACGAAGAACAACCCCGTCCTCATCGGCGAGCCCGGCGTGGGCAAGACCGCCGTGGTGGAGGGGCTCGCGCAGCGCATTGTGCGCGGCGATGTCCCGAGCAACCTCCTCGACGTGCGGCTGGTGGCGCTCGACATGGGCGCGCTCGTCGCCGGCGCCAAGTACCGCGGCGAGTTCGAGGAACGGCTCAAGGCGGTGCTCAAGGAGGTGGAGGAGGCCGAGGGAAGGTGATACTGTTCATCGACGAGATTCACCTCGTGCTGGGCGCCGGGAGGACGGAGGGGTCCATGGACGCGGCCAACCTGCTCAAGCCAATGCTCGCCAGGGGGCAGCTTAGGTGCATTGGCGCGACGACGCTGGAGGAGTACAGGAAGTACGTCGAGAAGGACGCGCGTTCGAGAGGCGGTTCTAGCAAGTCCTTGTGGCAGAGCCCAGTGTCCCCGACACCGTCAGCATTCTGAGAGGGCTCAAGGAGAAGTACGAGGGTCACCATGGTGTGAGGATTCAGGATCGCTCACTTGTCGTCGCCGCGCAGCTCTCGTCCAGATATATCATGGGTAACTACTCTGTTCTTTGGAATCTGTGGATATTAGATTCGTTAATCGCTGGTTAACTTTTTTTTTGATGATTTCGATCTTCTGTATACAGGTCGTCATCTGCCTGATAAAGCAATCGATTTAGTTGATGAGGCCTGCGCAAATGTGAGGGTGCAACTTGACAGCCAGCCTGAAGAGATTGACAACCTCGAGAGGAAGAGGATCTAGCTGGAAGTCGAACTTCATGCCCTCGAGAAGAAGGACAAAGCTAGCAAAGCTCGGCTAGTTGAGGTGAGTGACTCGTCAATTGGTGGTCTTGATTTCTCTTTAATTTTTCTAATCCATGTATTGTAGTTGCTGACATGTGCAAAAACTGAAATCCTTTTCAGGTCATGAAGGAGTTGGACGATCTGAGGGACAAGCTGCAGCCCTTCAGATGAAGTATCGCAAGGAGAAAGAGAGAATCGATGAGATCAGGACCCTGAAGCAGCGTCGTGAAGAGCTGCAGTTCACTCTGCAGGAGGCCGAGCGCCGAATGGATTTGGCCCGGGTGGCTGACCTCAGATACCGTCCTCTACTAGAGGTTGACGCCGCCATTGCTAAGCTAGAGGGTGAGACTGGGAGAACTTGATGTTAACCGAGACGGTCGGCCCGGAGCAGATTGCAGAGGTATGGTTTTTTACAAATAATCTTACAATTTCTTTTACTTCTGGTATGTACGAAATCGTGTATTGAGACAATGCTGCATACAGGTCGTGAGCCGCTGGACGGGTATTCCTGTTACTAGACTTGGACAAAATGAGAAGTCGAGGCTGATTGGGCTGGCTGATAGACTGCATCAGAGGGTGGTTGGACAGTTCGAAGCTGTGAATGCAGTTGGAGAGGCCGTTTTAAGGTCAAGGGCTGGCCTTGGACGGCCACAGCAGCCTACCGGTTCATTCCTGTTCCTTGGACCAACATGTGTTGGTAAAACCGAGCTCGCCAAGGCTCTTGCTGAGCAACTGTTTGATGATGAGAACCTGCTTGTCCGCGTTGACATGTCTGAATACATGGAGCAGCATTCAGTTGCCCGGCTTATCGGAGCGCCACCTGGGTATGTACCTACTTGCCTAGTTCTATACTATGTTCACTACGACTGTGCATTACATTTGCATCCCGATTTCTGAACTCTTTGTACGATTATGTTGGTCATGAGGACGGAGGGCAACTGACAGAGCAAGTGAGGAGGCGGCCATACAGCGTCATCCTCTTCGATGAGGTTGAGAAGGCACATGTAGCAGTATTCAACACTCTGCTCCAGGTTCTTGATGATGGAAGGTTAACTGACGGGCAAGGCAGAACGCTTGACTTCAGGAATACCGTGATCATCATGACATCAAACCTTGGCGCGGAGCACCTCCTCGCGGGAATGGTGGGCAACTCGATGAAGGTTGCTCATGATCTGGTCATGCAGGAGGTATGTACTGCAATTACTTTTTTTTTCACTTCATAATACGGTACTAACGGGTACTGTCTTTTGTTACCTGCAGGTGAGGAGGCATTTCCGTCCGGAGCTATTGAATCGTATGGACGAGATTGTGATCTTCGACCCTCTGTCGCATGAGCAACTGCGGAAGGTCGCTCGGCTTCAGATGAAAGATGTGGCAGTCCGTCTTGCAGAAAGGGGCGTTGCTCTTGCCGTGACTGACGCTGCCCTGATGTCATTCTGGCACTGTCTTATGATCCGGTATGTGAAAGTTCCAAATATCGTTCACTCGTCAGAGACTATTTTTAATTTTCTGCTCTTGTGGATTCTAACCAGGTGCCATGCTGTTTGTCTCTTAACAGGTCTACGGCGCTAGGCCAATCAGGAGATGGATCGAGAAGAGGATAGTGACTGAGCTCTCAAAGATGTTGATCCGCGAAGAGATTGATGAGAACTCCACGGTGTACGTCGATGCCGTTCTCGGCAAAGAAGAGCTGACCTATAGGTTGATAAGAATGGAGGGTTAGTGAATGCGAAGACGGGACAGAAGTCTGATATCCTGATCCAGGTAGCTAATGGAGCTGTCGGGGGAGAGGCGGCGCAAGCCGTGAAAAGGACGAAGATCACGCAGGACGACGTGGATGACATGGAAAAAGAATAGGAACGTGGATGACACCGAAGAAGAAATGAAGAATAAACCAGAACGATTGCTCTTTTAATGTAGTTTTTAGAGGACGTGGTTGGCAGTTGTATCAACTGTTTTTTGTGGAAGAACCATGCAAATTTCCTGTCTTTGATGGTTCGGGTCTGTATCTATTTGAGACTGGAAGGGTCTGTTCGCTGAGAATGGGATGAAGTGGAAGCAAAGATAGATGCTCGTGATTTTTGTAACCGAGTTCAGCTCTGAAATTGCAGTCCCTAAATCACAACGTGCATTTGTTGGTTCCGATTTTTTTTCTTGTGAAAATATGAGCTGTCTCGAGCGATGGAAATAACAATTTGATCCAGCGCCGAACCCAACCCAATCGATCATATTTTTCCAAGATACTTCCTCCGTCCAAAAATGCTTTTGTTCTAAGTTAAACTTACTGAATTTTGACAAATTTTATAGAAAAATGTACCAGTTAGCATTTATGACATCAAATTAGTACTAGATTCGTCTTGACATTTAGTTTCAAAATTTACTAATTTGATTGTATATGTTGTTATTCTTTTCTATAAAGTTGGTCAAATTTACAGAAGTTTGACCTAGAACAAAAGTTAGAAGTACACTCATTTGAGAAAGGTGGGACTAAGTTGTTTACTGATATCTTTTCTTAAAGTTCAGAAGCCGCAGGTCAAAATAAAACTGACTAAATATGTGGAAAAGAAGTAGAAATTCACTTTGTCCTCCCAGATACATATGCTCCCTTTACTGAAAAAACTCATTTCAACATTTCGAAATGTTTTCGAAAAAAATTCGCCTATACATCTCGATATTCTACGTGCGCACGTGAAGAATCGCGGGATATTTTTGTGCCATGTGTAGAAAAATAGAAAAATGTCATGTGGTAAAGCGTTATTTTAGCACTAATTTTTACTATATTTTTTACACATGGTATAAAAAAAGTAGGGTTTTCGTGAAATCACTTTTGGAACATATATGATGTGAAGCTGTAAGGGTGAACAACATTTTTTTTCATTTTTAAACACGTTTAAAATGTATTTAAATAAAAGGTGCACACTGGAAGCAATAGATCATGTTAATGTGGGCCATGTGGCTAGTCTTGATGATATTTTTTCGATGAAAGGGTATACCTCTGCATCGATACAGGGTTAAGAGCATCTCCAACCCGAATGGGCAAATTGGCCCTCAAACTATCCGCGGACACGTCCGGACGTGTCCACGGACAGTGCCCGGACAACCCTCAAAACTGGCCTCCTGCAGTCGTTGTCCCCAAATGTCAGCCCAAATTGTCCAGTCACTTGCATGTGATTAGTGTAGAAGGAGAGATGATAATAAAAGAAGGACATGGCATACAAACGTCACATTGAAGGGATGAACAGAAAAAGTGTTGTTTACAACTCCACGACTCCGGCAAAAGGTTTTGCAAAGAGATGTCTCTATCAAGGAACTGACCGATGAGCATGCACCTGTTTCAATCACCAAAGGAGAGACCATAGGTTTTCACCCTAAACAAGAAGTCCGAGCAATCTGCACGCAATGCCTTCACCAAAGAAGAGACACGTAAACACAACTATTGCTAGGTACAAGCAATCAATGTAAGACCTAAAGTTTTCACCCATATCTCGAGATCCGATACTCTAAGAGTACCACCAAAATGAAGTCACCATGTGTTGAAACCCCGATGCCAAGCCAAACCCGCCATTCCTATTACCTTCGATAACAAGCCAAGTTATCTTGGACCAGATGTCACTCATGGAAAGAAGTTTGGTGCAACAAAAAATCACATGATGGTTGTACGTCCCTAATGAGGAGAATGAAGAGGGCACCTCTCCCCTCCCCATGTCTCTGCATGTCGAAGACTCCCGCTCTCTCTCGGTTCTGTACCTTCGAACTATGGCGGCAAATGTCTCCTTCTCATTGATTCGACTAGAGTAACCCATCATAAATATGAATGGTTTCGGCTCAGTGACAAGTCCATATGAGAGTCGAGCTCGATAACAATGGGTAGCTCTAAACTTCTTCGCCTAGAATATATTGCAGAATCTAGATGGGAGGGGCTAGGTTTCAAGTGACTAAAACCTTAGGCGATGAAGGACGTGGCAATGACAACACCCAGAGGTACCGTACCCAAAGTAATCCTCAATGACCCCGCCTTCCACTCGCGTCGGTCTCGCTTGTCATCACAACATCTCTTAGGTGGTCCAAACAGCTACAAAGCCCACTACCAATTAGGGTTATGCCCAGGGTCATTTAGCATTGTGTAGGAATGCAGATGTTAAGCCTCTCATCCAAGAACCACTAGTTGGTGCAACGGAAATATCAGGTTAGTCTCCATTGAAGAAGAAAGAAAACAAAGAGAGAAGGAAAGGAGAGGAAATTGAAGGAAAAGATTGAGACCATGTGAAAGTGCATCTTCCTCCTAATTATTTTTGGTGTTAATGACAACGCAATTATGGTTCTAATCATGTGTTTAAGTGTTTCAGGTTTCTACTATATCAACACATGTGAAGATTGGTTGAGAGAAAGCTTCTGAGCTGCCGGTGCAGTTCTCTGCTCCAGGTAGCGGTATTACCGCTGTGCTCACTACCGCCACCAGGAGCGGAGGTACCGCTGGAGAAAGCGGTGGTACCGCTCGTCCTCTGGTAGTACCGCAGCGGGAATCTGCTCCCAACAGCCATATCTGGAGGAGCCTCTATTTAAAGACAAGTCTTCTTCCTTAAAGGGTTAAGCTTAACCAACCTATCTCTCTCCATTAATTGCAAGATTCAATCTCCTAGATCTCCCACTCCCGCCACTTAATCGCCTTGATACTTTGAGGAGTGAAGGAAGATGTCTAGATCTACGACTCCACCTAAGGAATTTTGAATTCCCCAATTCAGTCTTTGTGGATCTTGTTTCTCCTTGGGTTGCTTGTAACCCTAGGAGACTTTGTGGGTCTTGAAGCTTGAAGCTTGAAGCTTCGGGACATTGTTGGGAGGCTCCAACTCATTGTGGATTTCCCCGGCCTTGGTGTATCGGTTTGGTCAATGCCTTCAAGTCGACCTCATAGTGGATGATCCAATCTCTCACGGGTGAAGCTCATGGACAATAGAGTGAGCACATCCGTGCTATTGGAGTGACTAGGTGGCTCCACGCTCATCCAACATAGATGTACTTCCATTGGGAAGGAACTACAGGAATCATCTATGTGTGTCTACTTTTGGTTACTTCTATCCTTCACTCGTTGCTTCCGTTGTGCTTTATATCTTTCTTGTATCACATAGGTTGCTATCATCTAGTCAACCTTGTTATACTTTGTCAAATCCCTAATTAAAAAGAAAAAGATAAAATTTGGTAGTCGCCTATTCACCCCCACCTCTAGTCGACCATATCGTTCTTTCACCATGCACCAGGTATTTCCCACACAATTTTGAAGTCCAGATTCACTACCTTGTCTCTTTCAAGCTGTACTTCCACTAGTTTTGGTGAGATTGTTCCAACCCCTAGATATTGTGCCCCAAATTTTGTTGTTGCATCCAAGATCTGTGATATCTTTATGTATGAGATCCTCTGGTGGTCTTAAGAGAAAAACCTTTAATCTCGGCCCGTGGTTATTCCCTCAAATTGAGGGTTTTCTACGTAAAAGGGTTGATGTACCAATGTGTGTGATTTTTACTATTGTGATGAAAATCTCTCTCCCCAAGACAAACACTATCACCCTAGGTGCGAGCTTCTCTCCCTAGGGAAGACACTATCCCCTGAGGCAAGATTCACTCCCTAGATAGACACTGTCTCTCTCTGGGTGTGAGTTGAGAAGTGTGTTTTCTACTCCATATAATGCATATGTTTCCTTCCCACGAGAAACAATCCCGGAGGTAGTACACAAGTGGTGCTGAAATTATACATTGATTATGTTGTGTATTTTTCATATAATATTATGAGTGTGCTAATCTTCATTAAGGGATAATCGGTGTGCCCGGTTTTCCCAATAGAGTGGCATGGGAGCTCAAGGTTGCTGCTCACAATGTCTTTCGAAGAAGGAACCACCACAAGTGGCATGATAATTTGATTCTTCAAATTACTCATGATGGAAGACATCCTTTATTGTAACGATTTGTACGGGTCAATTGTGAAAGAGAAGGTACCAACGGATATCACAGAAGAAGAATGGAGATTGTTGAACCAAAAGATACTATGTATAATTCGAGTGTACATCAAGCATAATATATTGCACCATGTTAGAAATGACACAAATGTGTATGAGATGTGACAGAAGTTGGAGTCTATATATGATAGGAATACAAGTAGAACAGTGTGCATGAACACTTGAATGTTTTCTAGTGCCATATAAATATGAAAGTCAACTCTGAGGATGAGTTGAAATTAAGTATTGTCGCTGCTGAGTTCCATGCCTGATAGTTGGAATAGGATGTTGTGTTAGTTAGAAATTTACCTCCTTCATGGGAAACTGACATTGGAGAGGCTAAAGAATAGCATGCTGAATGAAGAAGCCGAAAAGAAGAAAAGGGCAACAAGTTCTTCCTATGATGCGTATGTTCCTCCATCCCATGATAAATGAGAACCGTAGACGCAACCAAGGCAGATTTCAACAACGCAAAGATAAATTAAAGGGGATATCAAAAAGTCAACAGAGAAAATGAGCTACTTTCTTTTATTGTGGCAAGCCGAATCACATAAAGAGCGAATGTAGAAAATACCAATGCTCCCCTCAGGAGTTAGAGGGAGATATCGGTTGGGTATGCTCCTCGTATGGGTTGTGGGAAGATGACCATTTGAAGCCTCTTAGCCAGCCCAAACAGGTGCAGTATTCCACTATCCATTAGGGTTATGACCCAGAATCATTTATGACTTTTCAAATAAGGGAAGGGGATGCTAATCCTCCCACCCAGCCACCACAAGGTGGTGTGAAGAAAATTTTAGGTAAGTATCTATCGGGAAAGGAAGAAAACCAAAAGAGAAGGCAAGGAGAGACGTTCAAGGAAGATCTTGAGACCAAGCACCAAGTGTTCCCCACAAGGTTGTGAAGTTTGGATCCACTACCTTATCTCTTTAAAGTTGTGGTTCCACCATCTTTTGTGAGATTGTTTCAATGCCTAACTCTTGTGCCACAAATCTTATTGCTGCATTCAAAATCTGTGCTATCTTGATGTATAAGATCCTCTTACTACTATATATAGAGAAGAACTTGTTGTTTCCCGCCTTTGATAATAGTGGAAAAAGATTTGGGTGGTTTCAGTTGTTTGTCCCTCAAATTGAGGGTTTTCCGCGTAAAAGGATTGTCGCCCAGTGTTGATTTACTACTGCTGCTCTGAGATCCCATGTCCTTAGACAAACATTGTCTTCCCCCAGGTGTGAGATTCTCTCCTTCTGACATACAATGTCTCACCGTGGGTGTGAGCTGAGAAGTTTGTTTCTACTCCGTATATGTTGGATGAATATGTTTTATTCGGACACGAGCAACGTTTGATGAGTTAGTATACAAGTGGTGCTAAAGTTATACATTGATTCCGTTGCATATTTTTCAAATCATATTATTAGTGCCTTCATCTCCAGTAAGGAGTAATCGGTGTGCCCGGTTTTCCTAAAGCTAAAGCTTCATGGCGTGGGCCCGAACATGCTTTGCGAAAATGACAAGGCCCCATATACCATCGGCGATGATAAGTGACAACCTACGAGGAAGAGCGGAAATGGTCACGAGAGCGTCGAAAGCAATCAGTCACAATTCAAAATTCACAAAAGATGTCTTTGAAGCAGAACTGAAGAATTTCACACATAAACACTATATCTTTTCAATTTGAAAGGAATACTAACTATACTACACACTACCACTGAACAACAATGAACCTGACAACGAAGATATATATATGTACACATTACAGTTCTGGCGTTACTACAGCACCAAGAATCGGACTTGGACTATGTACACTACTAATTCTATGCAATCTTCTTTCTAGAGGGTTACCTGTAGTTTCATCTCCACGTACATGTACGACGTCGACATCTTACATCTGTCTATACATCACTACATGTATTACCATTTTCCTTTTTTTTTACAGAAACCTACTAGCAAACTTGCTATCTGTAGCTACACCGGTACACGCTGACCCGACATGCAAGAAGCTTGTCCCTTGGCACCCAGCAGCAGCTACAGAAACATCTTAAGCAGAGACGAAGATGTATGCATGTTCCCGGCCGTGATTCCCGATGCATGTATAGTATGTCACTTGTCCCTTGGCACCCAGCAGCAGTGCAAGCCGTAGGGCAGCCCGTAGGGGAACTTGGCCCGCGCCAACTCCTTGAACGTCTTGGCGTCCAGCACCAGCGCGTAGCCCGACCCGTCCTTGGCGCTCACCATCGATATTGCCACGCCTGCATCAGAGATCCACAACCCAGTTCAGATACGATCGATATCCCAACAAAATAGCGACGCCGCGCGTACGTGGATGATGAAGAACTGAGGAAATTAACTAACCGTCGTCTTCCTCGACGGCGCCGGGGCGCGGCACGAAGTAGGGCTCAGAGGGCACGGCGCCCTCCTCGTACCAGTTCTTGGCCGTCTTCTCCACCAGGTCGATCTTGGTGAGCGTGTTGGGGAAGTTGCACGGCCTGCGCGCCCCGCAGGCGTAGGCGTAGCGGTACTCCTTGCCGACGCGATCGGGGTTGATGCTGCACATGTCCATGCCGCGGCCGTGCTGCTCCGGGTCCAGCGCCGACTCTAGCTCGCCGAACGGGCTACCATCCAGCGGTATCCTGAACCTCCCTACCCTGCGCGTCCATGATGCATCAGCCCATGCGTCGAGATTCATGCAGGCGTCTATACAGTAGAAAATGTTGTGACGTACGTACCTGGCATCGGTGAGGACATCCTCCCCGGTGAAGGCGCGGAGATTGTGGAGACGGAGGTTGTCGAGGATGGAGGTGTCGGCGTTGTGCTCGCAGCAGTCGGCGATGATCGCCGTCACCCGCCCCTCCTCGTCCTTGTCCTCGTACGCGTTGATGTAGTGGAACGTCACGAACGGCGGCACCTCAACGCTCGCCACCTTTTGGTTAGAGAGTACACAAAATGAGAAACGCGAACACAAGTACTGCTAGCTAGCTCGGCGGATGGAATATTGATCGTGAAAGAAACTTACGACTTTGCCGCTGGCCTTGCACATGACGTGCATGTAGCTCCCGGACTCGGGGTGCCACTGGAACTTGTACAGCGGCGTGGGCTCCGCGCGGAGGAGGTTGGCGGCACAGTACCGGAGCGGCATCTCTGGCACCACCACGTAGTTGTCCGTCACCGGGAACGAGTGCACCCACCCGGGCGCCGGCCCGCCGCGGCAGTCCACCCTGCCCACGAACTTCCTCTCGTTGCTCCCGGCGTCCATCCTCGCCACCACGTACCCGGGCCGGATCAGGTCCGGGATCAGCGTCCAGAACTCGGTGTCCGTAACGATGGGGTGCGCCGAGTGGATCAGCCCGCCCAGCTTGTCCTCGTACTCGAACTTGCTCACCGTGTCCAGCGTGTCCGGGTCGATCGCGATGGACCCCTTCACGGTCTCCGTCAGGCATAGCACGCGGCCGTCGCCGAGCCTCACGACGCCGGTGTTGGAGTTGTCGGTGAGGGAGGAGCCCGAGAAGAGCCTGGCCATCTGGCCCACGAATGACAGGAAGCTGTCCTGCTTGGGCACCTCCGAGAACTCCCGGTAGCACACCTTGCCGTGCTCGCGCGCCGCCTTGTACGCCTCCGACTCGATCTGCCGGTGGGCGCCCACGGCGTGGCCGTCGCGGAACGAGACACGCACCAGCGTCGCGTAGCCGTCGAAAAGGTGACGGAAGCCGTAGTCCCCGAGATCCCATAGGCCCGGGCCGTTCCTCAGATATGTGCCATCCTGCAACAGATTGCATATAATTAATACTCGATCAATTATTCCAGCGCGCGCCAAGAACAACTGATTCCTCCAAGCTAGTAGTTAACTAACATATAAGCTAATTTAATGATCTAATCAGCTAAGATGATTACAATCATAGCTTAGTCACGAGTCCCTGCATATACGTCAGCAAGTATGTACTATAACCATATAATAATACTACCTGCAGATTCCTCCAAGTCTCCGTCGAAATGGCACGAACAGTCTAATACAGTATATGCTTTAATCGTCATATTTTCTTTTGAAATTAGCAAGACCAGTGAGCTCATCACTTGGAGATAGGGAGAACGAACGTTTTAGCTCTTTTCCCTCGAATTTGTGGGGAGCATGCTGTGTCATATAAAAGGTTGAGGGGAGCAACAAAATTATCATCACGAGACAGCGATATCATTGTCGCCGTCGTGAGGAGTGAGCCGAGAATCTTTGGTATATATGTAGTCTTCCCCGCAAGCATGCATCGTGAGTGCCGGGATGCCACTTGTTGTCGATCACAACTAAAGATGCGCTTGAAGTGCTTACCCAAGTAGTGCCATTACAGTGCAAAAAAAAAGTTTGCTGTTTGATGGAACAATCCAAAGTTTTCGTATAATGGTCCTCGCTAGATTATTACTACAGATACTAGATTCTACGTGTCCAACGCTGACCCAAACTTCTGATTAATTGCATATATGAGTATATATCATTGTGCGCTTTATTTCACCTTTGTGAGTGTGGATGGTTAGTGTTGCCGACACCTTGATGAAAGTAGTTAGGTTAATCAAAATAATGGGTTGCCTGGTCTAACGGTACTATGCCATGTATATGCCTTTTGCCTCTTTTTCATCACCTTTTTCATTTTTTGGAGGAAGAGGAAGATATGGTTGCTTCTATAGAGTTATAGTAACATTTTTTAGATAGATGCAGCGGACTGTGAACATGTTTTGAATCGAAGTAACGGAACAGATTCATATTCTTGATGAGAAAATGCACGGCTAACCTTGGCTTGGACCACTGGCGGATAGTATAAAATGTTTGAGGTTAGTACGTACGTCAGTTCAAGAATGAAGAATCTTCCGGAAAAACAGCACAAAAATGAAGGCCTAGGAATATATGGACTAGAGAGATCTGTGCATGCGATTATAGGAGAGGTAATTAGCAAAACATGACCCACCAGCCAGAGAGGCAGCTTTCCCTCCACTTCCAGCGCGCCCTCCCACCTCTCCTGCCGGACACTCTTCCACGCCACGAGCTGGTCGGCGCCAGCGTCCCCGTTGGTGCGCCGCCCCTCACGGCGACGCGGGGCACTGACGACCGGGCGTACCGGCGCCGGAGGGGCTAGGACCGCCGGTGGCGCCTCCGTGAGGGCACCGGTAGCAAGAGGCTGCGCCACCGCCCGCTTGTTGCCCCCCTTGTGGCCGGTTCGACGGCCCGGCCGCCCCGCGGCGCCGGACAGCGCCGCGAACGTGCACAGCGAAGATGCCGTCGTGGGAGACATGGCGATGGTCTAGCAGGATCGCTGTGCCGTGCCGTGCACAGACAGAGCTAGGCAAGTGTAAGCTACTGCTAAGATTTGGTCTGGAATGGGATGATCGTCTTGTACCCTGGTGGAGGCGTGTATATATAGCCCGCGCGACGAGGGCACGGCAGGGGTGGTGCTGTGCGCTGTTGGATGGGTGCAGACGTAATGAGATCGATCGACGAGCGAATCGGCATCTCGCGGGATCAAAATTCCTGGGGGTGGAAGTGGCGCTCCTTTGTTTGGACCCCGCTTGTCACCTTGCAGCTGGGTTTGCTCCGGCTTGCTGGTCCAGCGACCAGGTAAGTGTGCACGGCCGTCGCCCCGCTGTCCTTGTCGTGCGAGCGAGGTTAAGCTAGTTGGTAGCAGTAGTACGTCCCTCCGCGCGCTGGTGTGCGTACTGGGAGCGTTTGCAGGTCGCGGTCAGGTGCGGGGAAAAGGAAAACGCTGGTTCCTTGCGAGGGCAGGATGTATGCCAATAGGTACGCACGTCCATACGTAATTCAGCCTCTCTCTCTCTCACTTTCGACATACGATGTGGACAAAGAAATGGTTTTTAAGGAAACATATCGGATCACATGGCCCCAAAATTTAGCTCAAAGCTACCTAAAATACCATACGTATAGAACTATGGATACAACAATGTAAAAATGTGCCCAAATAAAACATAGTTAGGATTAAACAATTATGTTGAATCTCTTGCACAACGTAACGAAAAAATTGGCTTACCTTTTCTGAAACACAAATGCTTGGCAACTTTTTTTAGAACATTGCTTGGGAACTTTTTTTTAGAACATTGCTTGGGAACTTTGTGAAACTTATGTGAAACCTTCACTACCGGAAATAGCTTAGTTACCGGATGCGACAATATTTGGAGACTGCATATTAACGGGCACTCGGCAACTAGGCCTACACCCAGCATAACACGACACTCGACAAAAACATGTATATGTCGAGTGTTTTCTGTTGACTATTGGCAAAGCCGACATATGTCGAGTGCGTCCCTATAGCACTCGGAAAAACATGAACATTTGGCCTACCTGGACACGTGTCTCTTGCGCCTGCTTCAGACGGAAAATTGTGTCGTGGTGTTTGCCGAGTGCCCCTTTCAAAGACACTCGGAAAACGTCCTATCGTGAGTGTTTGCCGAGTGTCCTCTGAATGGGACTTGGCAAAAAACAATTGTGTGTATACCACCACTTTCTTAATCTGAAACTGAAATGCTTGTGAACTTGTGAAACGTTAGTGGAAAAAATCCACAAATTGTGTGACATCTTCTAAGACTAAAGTCATCACTTGGAAATTTGCTTCAATCTTGTTATGAAAATCATGAAATAAAAGGCTCATGGGCTAAACTCGCAAAAAAAAACCTAATGTGCTCCACCGCTCCGTATCATCGGTAATTCCATACAGGAACCAGGACCAGTAATAGCTGCAGTTACACTTCGGTAAAGAACCTACAGTTGGGACTCTAAGCACTGAGTGTTGTTGGAATATACCCTCACTCAACATTCCGATTCCGTTTTTGACTCGGAATATATTTTCCTATAAATATTTTATATCCCTAGAACAACATGGAAACAATGCATCCGAGCCCTCGAGCAATAAATGCTCATTGGCATCCGGTGCAGGTCTAGGTTACCTCAGAATCTATCTATTGTTTGGTAGTTCGATGAGGATGGTTGTTTTTTCTATTATTATTTGTAAACATTATTATTCTGGCTATCTTATTGTTCTTTTAATTTCATAAAAATCCTAGTACATCAAGACTGTAACTAACATAAGTGAACATCTAAATAAGGATGGATATCTTGCTAGAGACATCATCATGTTGCAGCATTCATGGTCCACCACTAGCTATACACTTCTTATGCAAAATACGATGGCTGGAGTAGGAAAATACTAACACAAACATGTAACAATATGATAGATGTATCACTGATTTTAGAATTAGCAGAATCACAACAATATTTTTTTGAAAAATGCACACAAATCTTGCACACTAAGAATTCAAACATGTGTGTCCATTCGTAAGTTGTGAACAAGAACATAACTCATTTATGAATTTTCCAAACCTTGGCTTTTTATAAATTTTAATCATGATTTACATGTATGATAATTTTCCGTATTTAGATATGAGTTATCACTAAGTTTCAAGAAACTTTACCATACATAGTTGGATAATAAAAAATATTCTAGGCCAAGATTCTACTAGATTTGCATATATTTATCTTAGAATAGCGCGTAGTTATATTATTATTCGCATATTTAAGATGTTAGATTTCCTCAAATGACTCAGTTTATGTTCTCTTAGCACAAATTTGTAACCATTTTTTTACTTTATTGGTACACAAACTATACTTCTCTTTGATTTCTTTTTTCAAATAGTATCCAATGTAAGACTTCAAATTTCTATGTTGAAATTCAATGGTCCATCATTGCTGAATATGAAATAAGATATATTGATCCAATAGTAATTTTTATTAACCAAAGAAATAGCTGGGCTTTGTTTGTTTATGCGCATGATGAATCATCACTCTTACCTTTCGAATTCATGTCGCCAGTTCAAGAGTAAGGTCAATCTATCATGCCTAGCTAGAGTATCCAGCTTTCTATATCAAGGCAAAAATTTCACTGTCCAAATCTATTTGGGAACTTTCTTTCATAACTTACAGATGTGACATAAAAATAACAAGCAGTAAAATATATGAGATCCTATTACTGATAGCATCGTATGATCTAGATACCTAACACTCGTAAGGTAAGTGGGAGGCATAAGAAAAATCTATCCTCGAAGAAATAAATTAAATCACCATACTATAAATTACCAATGGTTTCATTTTTTAATAACATGTACTTGGATACTTTTTCATGATACTACTAACATGGAAATTGAACAATCATAAGTTGGTGCAGCCGGTCCGTACAATGGGAACCAGGGATTTCTTTTAGACAAACGCAGACATTCGTGCATTTCATAAGATGAAAAGTCAGAATTATTTTTCATATTTCTGCCAAACAACCTCTCCAATAAAACGAATGGTGATATATGTTTTTGCTTGTTTTGAGTAGATTCCATCTTCTTACCTCTTAAGATGGCACGAGTGACAATGAGTACATACTTAACAAACTTGATACCATGCTGTCGGACCAGTGGAAATCAGGGTACCACGGCCCGTATGCCTTTGGCCCAGAAGTCCACGCATGAAGAGCAAGATGAGTCAACAGTCAACAGAGCATGGCCCACCGCGGCAGGCTCCTCCGAGCTTCACGAGACCGTGTCCAGAGTCCTCGGGAGAACATTTCACCGAACGGCCAAAGGAGGGCCTCGCAAGGCCACCCTCGCGAGGAAAGCTGCGGTACCAAGCCTCGCGCGGTACAAGACAAAGACTTGGCGCGCCCGTGACCCCGCGCCAGGGGGCATGTGCGACTGCGTCTTCCCCAGAGTGACGCTCGTGCCAGCAGAGCGTGTCGGCCAAAGATTTCTACTTTGGTGATTAAAGGGTGCCGACCATCCACGGCAAGCAAAGCGGAGCCCAAGACTTCCCTCTTTGGTGCAAGACGGCCGGGCCGGCGCTACGCGCCACCGCGGGCGTCATCAACAACGTCACCGACAAGGCCCTACAACTGCGCCATGGACGGTGGCTCTATCTGAGTTAGGTCAGTACGCCGGTACCCTCTCTTGGTGCTATGTGGCAACCCTTCCCGCCAAAACCTTTGGGGGAAGAGGACCGGAGCAATATAAATAGGGCCTCACTGCGGCCTGGGAGAGGGATCAGATCATCTTCTACCTCGCCAAAACACCAACACTTGTACTGTAATTGCTCCGAGCAGTGCAATCCATCTCAAGCAGGAAGTAGGGTATTACACCTCCACGGTGGCCTGAACCTGGGTAACTGCTGTGTCTCCTTGTTGTGTGCGTATCTTCTCCGCCGAGGCTACCGAGAGTTCGTCGAGAGCGTGTTTCTGTCCCCAGTGTTCGAACAACACTACACTTGAGTTTCCTTCGGGAGTAATCCTCGACATTTGGCGCGCCAGGTAGGGGACTGAGGCGCTCTCTTCGTTTCTCTTCACCGCCATGGTCGACACCCGCCGTAGGGCGGCCAGCCGGGTCGTCTCTGAGCCCGCCGTCAACAACCCGCGCAGGCGCGCAGCTCCTGCTGCCTTCGAGGAAGAAGCGGAACATGGGTCGGAAGAGGTGGAAGCTTCTTCCCTCCATCCTTCCAGGCAAAACACGCCTCCGCCGTCCGACGGCCACACAGCGTCTGCCTCCACCCGGGCTCCACTGACGCCGGGGGCTGCGCTGCTCATGGCGCAGGAACTCCCGCGCTACCGGCCCACCGAGGCCGGCCACGACGCGTGGCTCCAGCGAGTCACCGAGCTCATCAACGCCGCTAAGGTTCCCCCGGCGCCGTCGCACTCCATAGTGCCACCGGCGTCGCAGGGAAGGGTGGCGCACGGTGCCCCTCCACCTCCTCCACCTCCGGCCGGAGGAGTCCACGGGCCGTACCAGGGCGCCTGCGCTCCGGACCGGCCCCCCTCGCATGACGCGTCCTCCCCGCACCTCGGTGGCGCCAGCTGCCAGATCATCACAAGGGCCCCGGAGGACACTCGTGTGAACCTCGAACACCAGCGTGAGCGGCAGGATCGCACGGTCTGCGACCTCGCTAGGGCTGGCGACCCAAACCGCGCCGTCCTCGCAGGTGGCCACGCCACGAACAGCGAGGGGTGCCTCGCCTTCTCGCGGGAGCTGCATCGGGTGGTTTAGCCTACCAAGTTCCGCCCGGAGCTGCCTCCCCGCTACGACGGCACGCTCAACCCCGTGGAGTTCCTACAGCTCTACACCGTGGGAATCCAAGTCGCGGGCGGCGACGACCGGGTCATGGACAATTGGTTCCCCATGGCCCTCAAGGACGCTGCCCGCTCGTGGCTCATGAACCTCCCCGAGGCTTCCATCAGGTCCTGGGGGGAGCTGTGCGAACAATTCGTCGCCAACTCCAAGGGGACGTACGAGCGCCCTCTCTCCCTCAACGACCTCCGCGCAGTGAAGCAGCGCAAGGGCGAGACGCTGCGCAAGTACATCCAGCGCTTCAGCCAAGTCCGCAACAAGATCCCACGCATCAACGACGCCTCCATCATCGGGGCATTCTCCGCCGGTGTCACGGACACCAGGATGCCCGAGAAGCTCGGCATCTACGCCGACTTCCTCACCTCCGTGGTGCTGCTCTTCCATATGGCTGACAATTGTGCTAACACGGAACAAGGCCGCCTGTTCGCCCACAACTGCCCCGAGCTGGAGGACTCCGACGCGGCAAAGGTCAAAAGCAAAGGCATGGATCCCACGAAGCGAAAGGCACCAACCATCCTTGCGGCGGAATCAGAGCCTGAGCACGGGCAGAAGCACAAGCGTGGCGGGGAAGAAGCCAGCAAGAAAGATGGCAACTACTGTGATTTCCACAAGCTGAGCACCCACAACACTGAGGACTGCTTCGAGCTCGAGAAGATTTGGAACAACCACCAGAACCGTCGCGGCGACGGATGGGGAGGCAACCGCAACAACGGCCGCTGGTCAGACCGTGGCAACAACTACAACCAGCAGGGCCAGTACCCTCAGCAGGGTCCATACCCTCAGCAGGGCCTGTACCCACCGCCGGGCCAGTACCCTCAGTAGGGCCAGTACCCTCAACAAGGTCAGTATCCTCCCTAGGGTCAGTATCCTCAGCAGGCTAATCATCAGCCCAACCAGTAGGCCACCGCTGCCCAGCCACAGCCAGAAGAGAACAACAACCTCCCCGACGAGTACGCAGGGGGCTACCAGGAGCCCCGCCGGATTGCCGCATGCATCCTCGGCGGAGCGCAAGCGCCCATCTCCAACCGCCACTTCAAGGAGCTCACCCGAGAAGTCAGCGCTGCCCTCCCAAAGGTCGGTGCTGGCAAGCCCCTTAAGTGGTCACAGTACAAGATCTCTGTTGCAACGAGCTTTGCTTGTTCTAACAGGTGCAACTAGCTATTGCTAGGTCGACTTGCATGAGATGAAGTTTGTCAATCACACCATACAAACCCGCATGTATGCAGAGTTGGTCAAATTTCGCGCGGGAGTCATGCCGATGTACAGTACATCTTGATCTCACCGCACATGATCTTACAATGTGATGAAGGGAGACTGCTAACAGCAGCTAGCAGCTGCTTGATGCAGCGAGGACCAAGGCCCAATGGTGGTGATGTTTGCCTGGAGTCCAACATGTGCAATATGAAGAAAAGCAAGACCTGCACCACAAATGTGGTCGTCCAAGAGGTGCACCAAGGTTCCTTGTGTGTTCACGATGTGGCGAACTGGGGGTGCAGAAGCACACGACCATGTATCCGCACATGTACAAAGCATTCGGATGCCGTCGCTGCTAGAACAAACGCGGCCGAGATCATGTGAAAGGGCCCGGTGGAAGTCAATGTCTCTGCAACGACGCCAAGTAAGTGCAAATTACACCTACAAGTTGTGCGTGTAGTTTCCGTGCCACATCGACCTAATGAGCGGGTTGAACATGCTAGATTTGGCTAAATGTTTAAAAGGGGTAAAATCATATAAAAAATCCATTAAATGGGGTAATCCGGAGGAATTTTCACTAAATGAGGTAATTGGTGTCACAAATGCATGATTAGGGGGTAAAATGGAATTTACTCTAATTCTAATTACTCATTAATTACACAACAAATTATCCTTTGATGTCTTCTCTAACAATTAATGTTCATAATAAGTTGTTGAATTTAAGTTAAACAAGGGCTCTTCAATAGTGTGGTGCTACTGTTCTCTTAGAGGTGCCACACATGATTTTTGTTCAATGGCATGAGAGAGAAAGCAGAAAAATGTCCCCTTAATGCTTGAGGATCATCTATTTTTAATTATATAAGATGTCTTTTGTCATCACATGTTTTCTTATTTAATTCGTGTACAATAATCGTTAGACAACGTATCGAAATAAACCTGCTTGTACAACAAGTTTTTATTTTCTTTTGAATAAAATTTTGGGCACAAAAGAAATCAGACTCTCTACTAAGTATAATGGAGAAAGCACTAGCATACATCTCTTAGACGTTAAGATATGATTCCTTCACAAAGAGAGCACAACCTTGTTTGTTCTTACTCTCCCGACTTGAGAAAATTCCTACAAGGCAACTCTAAGAGAAGGTTGACGTCATGCAATTGGTGAAAAGATTATGCCATAATTCTTCCTATTACATTGAAGCCAGATGCTGCATTGGCACCATTAGCCATATATATGTGCAAAGTTGGAGATCTTAATTAGTCGATGTATTCTTTCCAACTAAGTCCAACCATTTAGGGTTCGTACTAACTATACACCAGCAGCACTAGCAATGTTATAAGGTGGACAGGTGTACATGTATGGCCGATCGTTGAACGTTAGTGCAGACAAGGAGTATATATCGTGCTGTTTCTTTTGTCGCCAATCTTTTTCAGTGTGGTCCTTGCATATGCAAGTGTTCTAGAACATGGAGTGTTGATATTATTGATAGTTTGCTGACCATGTAATGCATGTATGATTAGATGCATGGTAAGTCGTCTGTCCTATGCGTATATGGACACACGTATGGATGTAAAAACATTTGATTGTTTCCCCCTCTCGTCGCTTGCGTCATTAGGAGCGGGATAAATAAATTAGAAGTGGTCATTCATTAATTATGGTGGAACCAAAACGCACCTTTGTCTGCTGACATAATCGACAAATCGCATTTTTGTTAAAACGCTTGTCTGTGGATACCAGAGCCAATTCAAATCAAGCAAAATCGCATATATTTACATATGATTAGACGGCATCGACACTACAACTGCTGTGGCACAGCATCATTGACGCTTCCTTGGTCTAATGGAATCACGTCGTAGCAGCTAGGATGGAATCTACTGCTGCATATTGGATTCTCTACACCACCCAAAGTGGCCGGAGCAAAGCTAAGCTAAAGCCCCCAAATAGGTGGGGAAAAGCCAGCCCACTTTTACATGGTTTCATCGACCACAATCATGATGTTTTCATCCTGCCCGCCGGCCGTCTGAAGCGCCAGCCGGATCGTGAAATCGATTCTTCCTCTACACTTTTCTCCTGCCACTGATACGAAGTATCATTCTATTTTGTTATGCGCCTGGATCGGAATCCAAGGAGAAGAGCCATAAAATATTGCATTATTGGTCTCTTGATCTTTGGCAAATCGAGGAACCCAAAAAGTGACCGAAAAGTCTAGAGTGTGCGGAGTGAAAGCTTCACTCTCGATCTTTTCTTTACTGTACCCCGTAGTAGACTGACTATTGAAACGTTCACGCCTAGGAGATGTGTGTCGTCCTCCAACTGATAGTGGACGGTGCCAAGGTCTCAACAGCTATTCCACAGATGGTTACACAATCTGCGCATGTCACAGGGCATATATTCGCAACAATATGTAGGATTTGTGTTGAAAATATAAGCAATTTAACAGTTGATTTAATGCACGAAAACAGTAAACAGTTTATGATTAGAATAACCAGAAATAAACTAATCATGCGATCTACTAAAACAGCAGATAAACGGAACGAATCTAGAGCAAGTACTACAAGCAGAAACTCTATCAGTATCTCTAACACGAAGAGCAAGAACACGTACTGTGCAGCGGCAGCAGAACTGTTGTTGTTGACGTCGCCCATGTTGTCGATGAAGAGGTTGGCGATGTTGGGAACGAAGTCGTCGTTGGGGACGAACTCGATGCCAGTAGTCGCGCGAGTGCGCTCCCCAAAAATCTGATCGCCCCTCTCCCGTACAGGATCACAAGAGGTGGGGTTCTGGAGACCTACTGTCTCTTCAACCGGTGCACGCCGGAAGATGGGATGGAGAAGACTTGGAAGACGGTGGCGCAAGGTTCTGGAACTAGGACGGCGAGCGACCATGTGTTGCGTACGTGGCGGTTAGGGTTTTCCTCTGCATATATAGCGCGGATCGGGTAGGACGTGGACGCAGCCCACGATCGAGTCAGTAACGTCTCCACGATCCAAAAGAATCGGAAGCGGCAAAACAATTAACACGTCCGTTAATTATTAATCAATGACTCAATAAATTGTAAATTTGTTTTCGCCCCTTAATTACGCCTGTACATACCCCATATATATATAAATTGCAGTGGGAATCTTTTCCACTGTTTGTCCCTAAAAAAATGACTAAATAAAGTTTCCCGGACTGCAAAAATATAGGCATCGGCTCGGCTCATTCCCGCAACCCGCGGCGCGTCGTGACGTGACAAGCGAGCGAGCGGCGGCGGTGGAGGAGGAGTGCGGGAGAGAGCATTCTGTCCTCACATGCTTACCAAGTAGTACAACACTCCACCTTATATATTAGTGCAGCTCTCTCCCAACTAGCAGTGTGGGCCATGAGATTTTCAGAATTTAATTAGGCCCTGGGCGAAAGTCCACAAATTTCAACAATCCCCCACAAAGTCTCATTGGCACACATCTCATCATTCAGTTCCAAAACATTGTTTATATACCGGTGCTTAGTAGAGACTGTTAAGTTGAACTTCCACTTAGAAACTTATGGTACACTAGATCACAACTTAGATAATGGACTATGCCTTGAACTACAAGTTTGCTGCGAACTAGTTTCACACAAGCCCTTGACCGATACTGGGCTGCCGCAAGGCTTCCCCGCGGGTGGAGTTTATGCGTCATACTCCAAGACCTTTCATGAGTTTGTTAGAGAGCACCCAAGTCTCACAGACTACGACGTTTAATAGTCAGACTCATATAGGTGTATTCCTCAAGAGATGCTCTACAGGGCAACATCTCCGCTTATAAAACTAAGAAGGTTGGAACACATTAAGATAAATATCAACATGCCATGCAGATCAGGAGAGTATTGCATCTTCATGAAGGCCTTGTTTGGTGCAAGGGGTTTTGAGGGGATTAGTGGGGATTATCCCACAGGGTTTGGGTGAAACCTCTCCACTCACCCAAACCCCTCCAAACCCCTGAAAACCTCTTCCCCAACAATCCCCTACAACCCCCTACCTCATCCCGATTGTTTGGTACGCAGGGTTTCATACACACAGGGATTCATACATTTAGAACTGTACAAACATATAACAACGAGAACCAAATTGAACAAAATAAAAATTTGAACTTTCAAACCAGTGCTCCCAAATTTGAACTCACCATTGTACAATCATACATTCAGAACATGCAGATCAACTTTTGTTCAATACTAGATAACTGAAATGCCAAAATAGAATGGCAATACACACTGACATATTATAGCAGTCTTAACAACTTCCAACAAAGCTTTCAGACGATGGCATTGGCGTTGCTGGCGATCCTGGGCCACAGGTCAGCGCACGCCTTCATTGTCCAGCATTGCCTGCACGCACAGTGTATAACCACAGGTCAGTTAGAGAACTAGACAATTCAAAATGCCGCAAGATTTGAAGTACAAGCAAAACGTGCAATTTAACTACATGTAACATGACAGTACCATATAGTTGATGTGTGTGTATATACAATAACAATCATTGGTGCAACTTAATAATTACCACAGGGGACAAGCTTTGACAAGATAACATGAGGTGAATGATGCCATATATTTGGTGAGCAGTTTGCAGGAAAACACATGTAAAAAAGCTCAGACACTCAAGGGATTTCGAAGCAAGCAGCAAGCAATCAGACACCTAGTAGTGTACTAGTGTGTATACTACTGCAGCTTCTCTACTAGCATAAGAAACTGGACTGAATAAATCAAAAAAGCATCAGCTAAAGCTGCTAAGTCATGGACAGATGTGGTCAGTACCATAAAAAAGTTTTTGAGCTAAATACGTTGTTTCCTTGCAATCATTTTTTACAAGAGCATTGTCGTGATGTTGCCTGAGCTAGACAATATATATTTCTAAGTCTCGCCTGAATGATCAGTGCTGGCCTAAGAGGTTGAACAATACAAATGGGGTTGACTAAATTTCTCTGTAGCTTTCGCTTTAAAATAAATATGAAGATGCATCATCAGTTCATCACACAAGCAGGAAAACACATGTAAAAAGCTAAGACACTCAAGCTGCACCCTCTATTTGTAATGACGGTGTGAAGCACAAGTTCATTCACAGATTGTACCTACTAAAAGTAGGCAGGCACGCACCATACAAAAGAAAAGCAGATAACACTTGTGTCATTTGGAAAGAAACACAGACCAAAAAGTAATGATCTTTCTTTCAAACTCACAAACGAGAAGTAAGCTTCCGACCATCATTTTTTTGGGGGGAAACTGATCATCAAATTTATTTCTCCATTAGCATAATCCATGAATTTCATTGTTGATAGAGTATAGATACCAAATTCACAACAAGAACTAGCACTAGCATTTAGAAGCAGGCAACCCTGTACCCACAGTTTCAGCTAACGTATGCAGAAGCACTAGCACTAGCGTTCAGAAGCACTAGCGCTCGTGAGGACGCGATGCAAGCCAAGGACGGTCCTAATGCGTTCCGTCAGCTCCATAAAAGAAAAAGACTTGCGCGCAGGATCGCAGCCGAGGGCGCTCGAGGAACGCACGCGCACGCACCGTACGCACTGGATCGGAGCAATCTATGACAAAGCACGACCAACAGCGTGCTACAGCCTACGTCAAGCGGAGGTGGAGGTCGAGAGAGAGAGGGTCGCCGGCGGGAGCGGAGCCGGCCGGCGGCTGCGGATCTGGGAGTCAAGATTGGCAATTTTTGAGAGGGGGAAGAAGGGGAGGGAAGCCGTACCGGGTATAACACCAGCGGAGGAGCCGTCGGGGGCGCCCGGCGACGGAGAGGAGACAACGGCGGCGGCCGTCGACGGGGAGGAGCCGAGGAGGCGGCGGCGGCGGCGCCTCGCTTTCTATCCTCGTTTCGTCCCGGTCGTTCCGCGAGGGGTCGCTCGAGGGCTGATACACGCGTGGGTCGGGGCGGTTTGGCTGGGTTCGACCGGGCTGGCCCAGCCCCAACCCGGCCTACCAAACGGCCCGCGGGGGAATTTCGGGGTTTTTAATCCTCTAGAGGAATTTCCCTCCAATTCCCGGCCCACCCCGGCCTACCAAACGAGGCCGAAGTGGGAAAATAATATAGGGATACTCTCCTCCCAGCTGACCAACAGCTTGTGTCCCACTTCTACTTCACGGGATCTCCGATCACAAAGGGTGGTTTACCACTGTGGACAACTCATACCATGGGTCTCAGACCCATCTCTCTTGATGCACTATCTATCACATTATGTGATAAACTCTTTGTGAAAGGATCTGCCAAATTCTTAGATGTTTGGATATAATCCAACGCAATAACTCCGAAGTTTCTCAATTTTCTGACAGATTTCAATCTGTTCTTCACATGCCTTGATAACTTCAAATTATCCTTAGAACTTTTAATCTTGACTATCACAGTTTGATTATCACAGTTCATAAGGATGACGGGTATTGGTTTTTCAACCACAGGTAAGTCCATCAAAAACTCACGAAAAGACTCTGCTTCAACAGTGGTTGTGTCTAACGCTGTGAGTTTTGTTTCCATAGTTGACCTCGTTAAGATGGTCTGCTTCCAAGACTTTCAGGAAACAGCTCCACCACTGGGTACACATAACCACTCGTGGTCTTAATCTCATCAGCATCAGATATCCAGTTTGAATCACTATAACCCTTCAGTACCCTCGGATACCTGGAGTAGTGAATTCCATAGCTCACAGTGCATTTTAAATAACGCATAACTCTCTCAAGAGCATGCCAATTATCATCTCCCGGATTAGAAACAAACCGGCTCAACTTGCTTATAGCAAAAGAGATGTCAGGCCTCATGGCACAAGCCAAATACATAAGCGAGCCAATAATCTGAGAATATCTCAGCTGATCTCTATCACTCTGTTGGTTCTTTCGAAGCAACACACTATGATCATATGGTGTCAGAGAAGGCTTATAGTTGTCATACCCGAAACGACTCAAGACCTTTTCCACATAGTGAGACTGAAGCAGTGTAATCCCACCATTATCATCTCTCAGCAGCTTGATGTTCAAGATAACATCAGCCACTTCTAGATCCTTCATCTCAAAACAGCGAGATAAGAAATCCTTAACCTCCTTAATCAATTCAAGGCTGGTTCCAAAGATCAGTATATCATCGACATACAGACAGAGAATAACTCGCTCACCCCCACCATGGCGATAGTACACACACTTGTCAGATTCATTTACAATGAAACCTGCAGCAGTTAAAGTTCTTTCAAACATTTCATGTCATTGCTTAGGAGCTTGCTTCATGCCATATAAGACTTCAACAACTTATACACCTTTTCTTCCTGACCAGGTACTACAAAACCATCGGGCTGATCCATATAAATTTCCTCGTCTAACTCTCCATTTAGGAAAGTTGTCTTAACGTCCATTTCACGAACGAGAATACCATGCGAGGCAGCCAACGAAAGTAGCACACAAATCGTGGTCAGTCTAGCCACAGGTGAGTAAGTATCAAAGAAATCTTCACCTTCTTTCTGGGTATAACCCTTAGCCACAAGTTGCGTCTTGTACTTCTCAATAGTACCATCAGGTCTAAGCTTTTTCTTGAACACCCACTTACATCCTACAGGTTTGCACCCATAAGGTCTAAGCAAATTATAGACCATTGACTTGGATCACTTCATTCATTTACATGTGCCTTGCAATATTATATGATCAAGATTATGATAGTAGCATGTCAACTCAAAAATTATCTTGTTTTTATCGTTTACCTACTCGAGGACGAGTAGAAACTAAGCTTGGGGATACTGATACGTCTCAAACGTATCTATAATTTTTGATGTTCCATGCTTGTTTTATACCAATTGCTACATGTTTTGCATCTACTTTATATCACTTTTATACATTTTTTGGACTAACCTATTAACAAGATGCCGAAGTGCCAGTTCCTGTTTTCTGCTGTTTTTGTATTCCAGAAAAGCTAGTCTGGAAATATTCTCGGAATTGGACGAAACTACACGGGGGTGCCTATTTTTCCAGAACACGCCTGACGGAGCGAAGGAGCAGCAGAGGAGGGCCACCAGGGCCCACACGCCACGAGGGGCGGTCCCCCTTCTGCGCGCCCTGGGGTGGTGTGGGCCCCTCGGGGGTCCGCAGCCGCCGCCCTTTCGCCTACTTATTCCCCCCGACGCGAAAACCCTAAGTACCTGAGCAAATATCCACGAAAAGATCCAGAGACCGCCGTCGTCAACCCTAGCTCGGGAGGGTTCAGAACCTCTTCCCGGCACCCTGCCGGAGAGGGGAATCGTCACCGGAGGCTTCTACATCGCCATGCCTGCCTCCGGAGTGATGCGTGAGTAGTTCATCCTTGGACTACGGGTCCATAGCAGTAGCTAGATGGTTGTCTCTCCACTTTGTGCCATCATGTTTAGATCTTGTGAGCTGCCCTACATGATCAAGATCATATTATTGTAATGCTACATGTTGTGTTTGCTGGGATCCGATGAATATTGAATATTATGTCAAGTTGATTATCAATCTATCTTATATGTTATTTAAGATCTTGCATGCTTTCCGTTACTCGTAGATGCTTTGGCCAAGTAGATGCTTGTAACTCCAAGAGAGAGTATTTATGCTAGATAGTGGGTTCATGTCTCCGTTTAACCTGGGACAGTGACAGAAAGTTCTAAGGTTGTGGATGTGCTGTTGCCACTAGGGATAACCTAACGATGCTATGTCCACGGGCATATGTGTTTGTTTACATTACGCACTTTACTTAATGCAATTATCCGTTGCTTGCAACTTAATACCAACGGGGGACTCGGATGACAACCCGGCGGTGGATTATTAGTCATAGATGCTGTTGGATAACGTCTATGTATTATGTCGTAATGCCCAATTAAATATCATAGTAGTCAACATGTCATGTATATGCATTGTCATGCGCTCACTATTCGTCAATTGCCCAGCTGTAATTTGTTCACCCAACATGTTAGTTATCTTTTATGGAGAGACACCACTAGTGAACTGTGGACCCCGGTCCATTCTTTTACACTGATTAAACAACCACAAACTGCAAACTGTTCCTTTTTCATTCTCTGCAATTTAATACTCATTTTCCACACCATACGTTTAATCCTTTGTTTTCAGCAAGCCAGTGAGATTGACAACCTCACTGTTTCGTTGGGGCAAAGTAGTTTGATTGTGTTGTGTGCAGATTCCACGTCAACAGTCCAGACTCCCTGCGACAGCTATTTTTCTGGCGCCGTTGACAACCTTCTGAAGAGTTGCTGCTCCTACTGGTTCGATAACCTTGGTTTCTTTCTGAGGGAAAACTTGCTGCTGACTACATCATACCTTCCTCTTGGGGTCTCCCAACGAACGTGTGTTTCACGTCATCAAGCTATTTTTCTGGCGCCGTTGCCGGGGAGACAGCAGTCTTCTGCAAGGGGAGTTTCACGCTTCCAATCTCTTTACTTTGTTTTTGTCTTGCTTAGTTTATTTTATTTTATCTTGTTTGCTTTCAATTATCAAAAACACAAAAAAATTAGTTTCTTGCATTAGTTTATTTCGGTTTGTTATTATGTCTAGTTATTTATTTGCTATCAATGTTCTCTGTTTGAAACAAAATCTTATTGGCTAAGTGGGTTCACGGAGGAACAACAAATTTATAAGGAATACCGCTTGTCTCAAAAAGGGAAATATTTATGGGAACAAATAAGTAGATTGAATTATTTTGCTAAAAACTTGTGCTCTACTTATGATGAATCCTACTGCTTTAATGAATCTTTATGTTGTAGAAGGCATAAACACCTCCCTTTCCAATGTGATTATAATGATAATGAAACTTTGGCTGCTTATGCTAAAGGAAATTATGACTTTGGTAATCTTGAGCGAATTGAAGAATTTTTTGTTTTTAAGGGTGCCTATGAAATTGCTGGTTATATTCAAAATGATGATGCTCCTTGTAGAACTGAGAATTATGCTATACTTGGTTATTGCCTTGAATATTATAATGATAATCCTTATATCACTGAATTTCTTGAGAAAATTATTCTCCAGAACAACTTGCTACCTTTCAGGAACCTGTGGGAGAAGAAACTGCTAAAACTGAAAGCTCATTGGATGAAAAAGAGGAAGAGAGTGATGAACAAAAGGAGGATCTACCTTCTAATGATAGTAACTCTTTAACTCTTACATTATATGATTGCCCTCCATGCCTACTAAGGAGGAAGAGTGCTATATTGTTGAATGTCATGATTCTATTGAAATATCTCTTTTGATAAATTTGAAGTAAACATCCTCCTTGACTCAAGTAAAAGAGGAAATTGCAGAAAGTAAAAATGTGCTCCCTAATGTTATATATGATAATGCTCTTGATGATGGTCCTATATTGCCTAATGATATTTTATACTACTATTGTCAAAAGTGGGTTTAATACCCCACTTTTTGAGCTTAATAAAAATTATGTGTTTGTAGATCATGAAAAGCATGCTTTATGTGATAGTTATATTGTTGAGTTTGTTCATGATGCTACTGAAAGTTATTATGAGAGAGGAAAATATGGTTGTAAAAGTTTTCAAGTTACTAAAACACCTCTCTTTATGTTGAAAGTTTTGAAGTTTATTTGTTTCATCTTTCTATGCTAGTTGCTTTATGCTTCAATAATTTATTTTGTTACAAGATTCCTTTGCATAGGAAGTGGGTTAGACTTAAATGTGTTTGATATTTGCCTCTTGATGCTCTCTTTTGTTTTTCAACTCTTATTCTTATGAGAGCATCATTAAAATCTTCTAGCCTAGCTAAAAGGCATTAAAGAAAGCGCTTTTGGGAGGCAACCCATTATCTTTTTTTTCAGTTTAGTCAAGGAGTTTGTTTACTTCTGTAGCAACTCCTTTGTATCTTTATTTTCTCGCATTGTTGTGCCAAGAGTAGCCTCTAATGATAAGATGATGCTTAATTTTGATTGCTGCGCAGAAACAGATTTTTGCTGTTCACTGTACGAAATTCCTAAAATCACCAGATTGTTAATTAAATCTGAAATTTTTGTGCGTAATCTTTATGAATGTCTGAAACTTTCATTAGTTCAGAGTTTCTCGATCTGAGCGTCGTAAGTGCCTCGAAAAAATTCGTCTTTGCGGACTGTTCTGTTTTAGACAGATTATGCCTTTTTATTTTGCATTCTCTCTTTTACTAGTGTTGAGTGAAATTCTTTTTTGGGTGGAAGAGCTTCACATAACATCAGTGGCTGTAGCTAATGTTTAAAGTAACAAATCATATTGCGTCTTTATAGAACATGTGAATTTTTGATTATGCACTAACCCTCTAATGAGATCTACTTTGAGTTTGGTGTGACGGAAGTTTTCAAGGGTCAAGAGAGAAGGATGATATAATAGGATCAAGAAGAGTGAAGAGCTTAAGCTTGGGGAGGCTCCCATGGATCTCCCCAGCATATTTCAAGAAGACTCAAGCGTCTAAGCTTGGGGATGCCCAAGGCATCCCCTTCTTCATCGTCAAAATTATCAGGTCATCTCTAGTGAAACTATATTTTAATTCTTTCACATCATATGTGCTTTTCTTGGAGCGTCTGTGTGCTTTTATTTTCAGTATTGCATTTTATTTTCAATAAAGCTTGACTGGACCCTAGCATTCTTGATTGGGAGAGAGACACGCTCCGCTTTTTCATGAGAATACTCCTATTCTTCACTTATATTTGTTGAGTATTCATATCTAGCGCTGTTCAGCTTTTAGCTCTTGTTTTCATGTATCTCTTGTCAGAGCTATTAGCTTTCTTTTGTAGAAAGTACTCTCTTGCTTCACTTATATTTGTTTGGAGAGTTGATGAAATAAATTGATTGGTGTTTGGTTGGTTCAGAAAATGTTGCATGTGGTAATTGGTATAAGGAAAAACTTGCTTAATCTTGTAGATCACTAAAATGGATAACTTGATGCTTGTCAATTGTTTTGAGTTAACAAGTAGATCATGATTAAATTGTGCATCACATGAGTTAAGCCTATTAGTGAAGAACTACCGTAAAGCTTGTTGAAAATTTGGTTTGCATCGGTGGTACTCTAAGGTCTAGATATTTTCTAATAACAGGGTTTGGTTAACAAGGAAGACGGTATGAAGTCTTATAACGTTTGCAATATGTTTGTCATATAAAACTTGGTGTACGGGTTGATATTCTTGTTTGCTTACATAACCTTGCTAGCCTAAACTCTGTACTGAGAGGGAATGCTTCTCGTGCATCCAAATCCTTGAGCCAAAATCCATGCCATTTGTGTCCACCATAACTACCTATATGTGGTATTTCCTTGCCACTCCAAGTAAATTTTTCATGTGCTACCTTTAAATTATTCAAAATGTTATTATTCCCTTTTTGTGTCAATGTTTACTAGCTCATGAGGAATTAGTGTGGTTATTCTTTATTCTATTTGTCGAGTGGACTTTTACACCTGGACTAGTGGCATATACATCCGCTTATCCAATAACTTGCAAAAAGAGCTGGCAACGGGGTGCCCAGTCCCAATTAATTACAACTTTAACCAATTAATTCTCTTCACACTTTTGCCCTGATTCATCAGTAAGCAATGACAAACAGTGAAATACCTGAATGTGTGTAAACCAAAGAGAAAGAGGGATGATCTGCCTTGCTGGTAGAAATAACGTCCTTCATGGGAGCCGCTCTTAAAAGTCCGTTCGACAGGTAGAATACTGTTCTCACCCGCTACCATTCGTTGACAATTAACAAACACCTCTCAAAAATAGATACTCCTCCATGGTATGTGATTGATGGAAGGCACCCGAGGATTCGGTTAGCCATGGCTTGTGTTAGCAAGGTTGGGAGGAGTATCAAATATTTTATGCAATCTCTATATGCTTTCAAAAACCTAAAAGCTCTAGCACATGATTTAATCCCTGCTTCCCTCTGCGAAGGGCCTTTCTTTTACTTTTATGTTGAGTCAGTTTTCCTATTCTTTCTGTCTTCCACAAGCAAACACTAGTGTCAACTTTGTTACAACATGCGTTATATGCAATGTATTGGACTTGTTATACTACTTTGTGTTGACAATATCCATGAGATAAATATGTTGAAAGTTGAAGCAAATGCTGAAACTAAATTCTTCCTTTGTGTTGATTAAATACCTTTTTTAGAAACTATTGCTTTATGAGTTAACACTTATGCAAAACTGTTTGATGCTTGTCTCGAAAGTACTATTCATGAAAACGTTTAGCTTGTGTGATTCATTGTTTACTCATTATCTATTTGGTAGCAAATTATAGACCATTGACTTGGATCACTTCATTCATTTACATGTGCCTTGCAATATTATATGATCAAGATTATGATAGTAGCATGTCACCTCAAAAATTATTTGTTTTTATCGTTTACCTACTCGAGGACGAGTAGGAACTAAGCTTGGGGATGCTGATACGTCTCAAACGTATCTATAATTTTTGATGTTCCATGCTTGTTTTATACCAATTGCTACATGTTTTGCATCTACTTTATATCACTTTTATACATTTTTTGGGACTAACCTATTAACAAGATGCCGAAGTGCCAGTTCCTGTTTTCTGCTGTTTTTGTATTCCAGAAAAGCTAGTCTGGAAATATTCTCGGAATTGGACGAAACTACACGGGGGTGCCTATTTTTCCAGAACACGCCTGACGGAGCGAAGGAGCAGCAGAGGAGGGCCACCAGGGGCCCCACACACAGGGCGCGGGCCCCCTCTGCCGCGCCCTAGGGTGGTGTGGGCCCCTCGGGGGTCCGCAGCCGCCGCCCTTTCGCCTACTTATTCCCCCCGACGCGAAAACCCTAAGTACCTGAGCAAATATCCACGAAAAGATCCAGAGACGCCGCCGTCGTCAACCCTAGCTCGGGAGGGTTCAGAACCTCTTCCCGGCACCCTGCCGGAGAGGGGAATCGTCACCGGAGGCTTCTACATCGCCATGCCTGCCTCCGGAGTGATGCGTGAGTAGTTCATCCTTGGACTACGGGTCCATAGCAGTAGCTAGATGGTTGTCTCTCCACTTTGTGCCATCATGTTTAGATCTTGTGAGCTGCCCTACATGATCAAGATCATATTATTGTAATGCTACATGTTGTGTTTGCTGGGATCCGATGAATATTGAATATTATGTCAAGTTGATTATCAATCTATCTTATATGTTATTTAAGATCTTGCATGCTTTCCGTTACTCGTAGATGCTTTGGCCAAGTAGATGCTTGTAACTCCAAGAGAGAGTATTTATGCTAGATAGTGGGTTCATGTCTCCGTTTAACCTGGGACAGTGACAGAAAGTTCTAAGGTTGTGGATGTGCTGTTGCCACTAGGGATAACCTAACGATGCTATGTCCACGGGCATATGTGTTTGTTTACATTACGCACTTTACTTAATGCAATTATCCGTTGCTTGCAACTTAATACCAACGGGGGACTCGGATGACAACCCGGCGGTGGATTATTAGTCATAGATGCTGTTGGATAACGGTCTATGTATTATGTCGTAATGCCCAATTAAATATCATAGTAGTCAACATGTCATGTATATGCATTGTCATGCGCTCACTATTCGTCAATTGCCCAGCTGTAATTTGTTCACCCAACATGTTAGTTATCTTTTATGGAGAGACACCACTAGTGAACTGTGGACCCCGGTCCATTCTTTTACACTGATTAAACAACCACAAACTGCAAACTGTTCCTTTTTCATTCTCTGCAATTTAATACTCATTTTCCACACCATACGTTTAATCCTTTGTTTTCAGCAAGCCAGTGAGATTGACAACCTCACTGTTTCGTTGGGGCAAAGTAGTTTGATTGTGTTGTGTGCAGATTCCACGTCAACAGTCCAGACTCCCTGCGACAGCTATTTTTCTGGCGCCGTTGACAACCTTCTGAAGAGTTGCTGCTCCTACTGGTTCGATAACCTTGGTTTCTTTCTGAGGGAAAACTTGCTGCTGACTACATCATACCTTCCTCTTGGGGTCTCCCAACGAACGTGTATTTCACGTCATCAACCACTGTATACAAGGAGAAATTGGCGATGAAGATGGCGATGAAGACGGTGAAGGGGGCAGCGAGGAGCGCAGGGCGGTGCCGCCACCGATGGTGGCGCGATGGGCTCCACCCGCGCCACCGACATCAAGGGGATGCGCCGCCCCTTAGCCCCCTTCCTTCATGGCTTATTGGAGCCCTCCCCCATGGAGATGAGATCCATGGGGGAGGCAAAAACGTGGCTTTGGTGGCTGCAATTCGTGGGTTCTAGGGTTTCCGTAGATCGGGGTTATCTCCACCGTCAGGACTCGGAATTGGATGAATTTTATGTCTAGATCGTTCGGCGAAAAATTACCCGCAACTTTCGCGACTAGACTTTGTCCCTTTGACGCCGTCTTCTGTCCGTAACGTGACCATCTTCGAAAAAACGTTTTCAGACAGATTTCAGGAAAGTCCCAATTTGACTCCAACAAGGTTTCCTTTTGTATTTTTGATAATTCCTATACATGAAAGAGTAAAACAAGAATATTGTGCACTTTTGCAACTATTAGTAGGTTAGTCCAAATAAATCATAAACTTAATATAAAAACAAGTGTTAAAAGCATAAAAGTGGCATGAAACAATCAAAAATTATAGATAGGTTTTGGACGTATCAGGTATCTCCTGATTTGATGAGCTAGGCATATCCTTCATGGGAAAGATTCCTCAAAGAAAGTCGCATCCTTCGACTCCATAATCATACCAACGTGAACGTCGAATACCTCAGATTTTACTACCAAAAATCTATAACCAACGCTATAAAAAACATAGCCCAGAAGAACAAAATCCACGGTTTTTGGTCCAAGCTTACGCTCTTGTGAATTGGTATATTGACTTTCGCCAAACAACCCCAAGTACGTAAGTAAGAGAGTCTCATATTTTTTCCTTTCCCATTCCTCAAACGGAGAAATGGTTTTCTTCTTTGTGGGAACTCATTTTAGGACATGACAAGCTGTCAATTAAGACTCCCCCCCACCATGCTTTGGAGAGTCCCGAAGTGTCTAACATGGCGTTAATCAAATCAGTTAGAGTTCGGTTCTTTCTTTCGGCTACCCCATTTGACTGAGGCGAGTAGGGAGACGTCCTCTCATGGATTATATCATGTTCCGCACAAAAAGAATCAAACTCATTGGAAAAATACTCTCCACCACGATCAGACCTTAGCCGTTTAATTTTTCGATCAAGTTGGTTCTCTGCTTCAGCTTTATAGATTTTGAAGAAGTTTAAAGCCTCATCTTTTGATTTCAGAAGATACACATAACAGTATCTAGTGGAGTCATCAATAAGCGTCATGAAATATTTCTTTCTGCGTTTTGTCAACACGCCATTGATCTCACAGAGATCCGAATGTATAAGTTCCAGCGGTGCCAAGTCTCTTGCCTCAGTAGTCTTATGGGACTTACGAGGTTGCTTAGCTTGCACACGCACTTGACAGTTGGAACCTTTGATAGTGGTGAATTTCGGGATTAAATTCAAACTAGCTAGCCGCGTCATGCAACCAAAGTTAATATGACAAAGTCGTGAATGCCAAATAGTAGACTCAACTTCATGGAAAATATGATTAATAACTTTGGTCCAAAAATCTGACAAAGATAGGCGGAACAAGCCTCCGCACTCATAGCCTTTTCCAACAAATTGTCCATACTTAGATATTACAACTTTATTGGACTCGAAAACGACCTTAAAACTATCTCGGCATAGAAGCGATCCGCTGACGAGATTTTTATTGATGGAGGGGCACATGATTTTTATTGGCAGCCTTGTCATTGTTCTCAGATCCGCGCAGCTCATGGCGGTTGGGACATCGAGGTGCCCAATGATCCGGATCACCGCAAACATGGCATGATCCCTTCCTCGGCTTCTTATTGTTACTCTTCTTAAAGTTGGTAGGCTATGACGGCTTGAACCTTCCATCATACTTGCCTTTACCCCCCAGAGTTGCTCTTGTTAAATTTGGGCTTGTGGGGCTGCTGGAAATTCTTTTTCTGTACCACATGGGCACTAGAACCAGCCTCGGCAAATCGAGCACGTGTATCCTTCGCTCTCTCCTTCTCTTTCACATCAAGCGACCCAATGAGATCCGAAACGGAAAACTCTTATCTCTTGTGTTTCAGGGAAGTTGCTCCACGAAGGTGGAAGCTTGGCAATAATGCCACCAGCAACAAACTTGTCCGGTAAATTACACTTCAAGTGCTCAAGTTCCTTAGCGACCGACTGTATCTCATGAGCCTGTTGTACAACAGAGCGCTCATCGGTCATCTTGTAGTCATAGAATTGCTCCATGACGTACAACTCGCTGCCAGCGTCGGAGACCCCAAACTTGGCCTCGAGCGCATCCCACATGTCCTTGCAGGTGTCAAACGATATATACGAATCCACAATGGAATCGTCAAGAACACTCAGAAGGGCACCCTTGAAAAGGGTATCGAGCTTCTCAAAAGCTTCTTGTTGTTTAGGATTAAGCTCGCCCTCAGGCTTGCCTTTGGTGGCAGCATAGCAGTTACTATTCTGAAACCAGTAAACTGCTCTTATGCGCCACCGTTTATATTGTACCCATTTCAAGGGAAACGACCTCATCGACGCGAGAAAGCCAGGCGAAGCAAATTGCCTATAATCAGGTTTTTGGATTGTTGAAAATATAAACAATTCAGCAGTTGATTTAATCCACGAAAACAGTAAATAGTTTATGACTAGAATAACCAGAAATAAACTAATCATGCGATCTAATAAAATAGCAAATAAACGGAATGAATCTAGCTAGAGCAACTACTACAAGCAGAAACTCTAGCAGTATCGTGAAGAGCAAGAACACGTACTGTGCAGCGGCAGCAGAATCGTTGTCGTTGACATCGCCCATGTCGTCGATGAAGAGGTTGACGATGTCGGGGAAGAAGTCGTCGTTGGGGACGAACTTGATGACAGTAGTCGCGCGAGTGCGCTTTCCAAAAAACTGATCGCCCCTCTTCCGTACTGGATCACAAAAGGCGTAGTTCTGGAGGCCTACTGTCCCTTCAATCGGTGCACGCCGAAAGACGGGATGGAGAAGACTTGGAAGACGGCGGCGCAAGGTTCTAGAACTAGGACGGCGAGTGACCATGTGTTGCGTACGTGGCGGCTAGGGTTTTCCTCTGCATCGGCTCGGCTCATTCCCGCAATCCGCGACGCGTCGTGACGTGAAGAGCGAGCGGCGGAGGAGGAGGAGTGCGCGGGAGAAAGTCTTCTGTTCTCACATGCTTACCAAGTAGCACAACACTCTACCTTATATATTGATGCAGCTCTCTCCCAACTAGCAGTGTGGGACTAAACTTTAGTCTCCAAACCAACCAAATAAATGGACCATGAGATTACCGGAATTTAATTGGGCTATGGCAAAAGCCCACAAATTCCAACAATTTGATCGCCGAAAGAATTTACATCCAAGGTCTAAACATATTTCACTCGAGAAATTAATTTGATCATTTGCACTCGAGAAAGTAAAAATGACGGCAAAGGTGCACACCGCAAGCAAGTATACATATATTAACACGTCTAGATCACTCGTACTACGTAGTTAACTAGCTAGTACAACTGCTAATTAGCAAGATAAGAGCAACCCAATGCGTACGCGAAATGGTTCTTTACCAACCAGTTCTCCATGATCAAGCAGCATCTTTCCATGATCAAGCAGCATCTGGTCTACTCCGCGACAAGATTAAATTTTCTGTGCTTGTAGTTCCGTGCACAAATTTGGTATAGTTGTATACATTCCTAGTTGTCGCTGTTGGCCAACACGTATATATTGAATTGGACGCACACTTGGCGCGCATAGTTATATTCGTAGGATGCTGTCTGGTCCAACCGGCTCATCTTATGATACTGGCTGATCATGCGCACTCTGGGAAAGAATAGTCATCTCAACATTTCATGTGATGGCTGCAATACAAGATAGATGTACAGCTGGTCGTACAGCTCGACCCACTGCATGCAAATGCCCGTTCGATTTTTTTTGCTCTAACTATTTTGCTAAAGTCCACCTTCTCTAGTGTGATCATTAACAAAATAGACCATAGGCAAAGTTGGTGGCTAGCTTAGTCCCAACGGGAAGGTATGTGGAGCTGATGTAGCCAAGTTCGGAACTGAGTTGGTGATGGGAGGAAGGATAGATTTGTTTTGCGTAATTAGAGAAGTGTCACTTATGGCTAAACTTTCGATAAAAGTTCAATTTTCAAAAGTCACAACTCTGTGTGCGTTGTACGATAGAGATACAGTGTCCACCGTGTGTCCCACAAGACCACAACGGCAGATTCGATGCATAAAATAAAGTATATTTATCCTAACTTATTTTTATAAACGGGGGCAAAACCTTTACCCCGTTCTATTAATTAAGCAAGAAGTTTACAAGAAAAGTAAAAGGAGGTTACAACCGGTCACCACTCACCCAGCAAAAAATCACTCAACCACTTCGCACCTGCGGTCACCCAAAAGCGGGCCTCCCTCTTAATGTTCGCAAGAAGGGTCAACGGTGTGGCGTGCTTGTTTCAGAACACCCTTGCGTTATGCTCGTTCCAAAATTTCCCAAGAAGTGAGGAGAGTAAGGGATGCCAAGGCTTTATGGTTATGAATGGAGCCATCCCTCTTTTTTTAGATAAAAGGTATTTTAATGCCCAGCTTTAAATTAATAAAGTCTAGAGTTTCACATGTATCATTACAGACTGGGGTTGCCAGTTAAAATGCGCAGCAAAAGCTCAAAGAGGAGCCGAGCAAGTTCGAGCCTTTCACTAAGGCAAGAAGGGTAGAGCATAGTAGCTTAAGACAACATGTAGACCGGTAAACCAACTAGGTAGCTAGGAAACCGGAAAGAACAGTTAGGAGGAGCGTCCGCAGTAGCAGGAGTGGAGCGAGTATCGCTGTAGAGACGTTGCAGCTGGGCTATCAATTCGTCAATGCGTCCATGGTCCTTAGGCTTCGATAGGGGCCTCCTTTGCTGCGAAAGTAAGTCAGATTTGAAGAAGCGGTCAGCTGCTTGGTTAGGGAAAGATGCTTCAATACCAATCTTGTTACGAATATTCCAAAAGAGCCCAACTCTGAGCAGCAAAAAGAAGCCACACGAACTTCATGTCCGTATTGTTAAGCAAAAGCATGGTAACCCTAGACTGATTAAAGGAATGGGGTTCCACCGAACTCCCAGACTTTGTCTTAAACCACTCTAAATCAGCTTAGCCAAATCATACGAGAAAAAAATGTGATTCGAATCCTCCCGCTCCCCAAACAAAGCGAAAAAACCATCAGCGGGCCGTGATGAAGCAAAAGTTGATCCCTAGTAGGAAGCTTGCCTCGGCAAGTTCCCACTGGAAGGTTTTAATTTTGGGGGAATTTTGGCAGCCCAATTTTTTTGTAGCAGGATGATCTGTTGTGTGCAAGATTTTGTGATACAGGAATGAGACAGAGAACATTCCTGCTGGTTCAAGGGCCCAGGAAATAGTATCAGTGCCATCAGTGCGCCATAATCTTTCGATTTCTTCAATGAGTTGGTGCCTCTGCACCAGTTCCTCGTTACCAAAGGTGTGTCTAAACCTAAGACGCCAGCCATCACCCTCATGGGCATGTGAAATCAAGATGTCAGGGTTGGAGGTATCTTAAAGAGGCGCGAGTATCTGGATTGTAGGAGACTCTTCCCTGTCCATCAGTCCTGCCAGAATAGGATAGAGGAACCAGATCCAAGATGATATTTAGCACCTAACTTGAAAAGGTGTTTAATTCTGTGGAGGTTGTGCTAGTGTTGGGAGACTCCCGCAGCATTAGACGAAAATATATCGTTGGTGCTTGGATATTTTGCTGAATCAGTTTCAGCCATATGGAATTAGAGTCTCTGTCAGTAAACAATTTTCAGATCCATTTTATCATTAGAGAGATGTTCATGACTTTTGTGTTAGTGCCCCCAAGCAAAATACCCCCTCTCGAGGTCGGTCAAAGGGGGAGATGACGGTGTTGACCACAGGGTAAACTGTCGAGGGATTCAATGAAGATGGCGCGCCTGAGCGTCAGAATCCTACCAAATCATAGGTAGGGCCCTAATATATGCATGAGTGTGTTGGTAGTTGTAAAACCAACATAAAAATCCTAAGTATTTGGCCCGCTTCGGACATGACAGTTATCCCGTATGAAGGGTCTGCACGCTTACACAGCTGAACTCCCACTTCGGGTGCATCAGATGGAGTCATATGATAACATTGTTTCAAAGTTGGTTTGAAATTTTCATATGACCTACCCTAACACAACCAAAGATAAAAAGTCCATTGTTTATACCCCCTCTCGAGGTTGGTCAAAGGGGGAGATGACGGTGTTGACCACAGGGTAAACCGTCGAGGGATTCGATGAAGATGGCGCGCCTGAGCGTCAGAATCCCACCAAATCCTAGGTAGGGCCCTAATATATGCATAAGAGTGTGTTGGTAATTATAAAACCAACATGAAAATCCTAGGTATGGCCCCGCTTTAGACATGGCAGTTATCTCGTGCAAAGGGTCAACACGCTTACACAGCTGAACTCCCACTTCGGGTGCATCAGATGGAGTCATGTGATAACATTGGTTCAAAGTCGGTTTTAAATGTTCATATGACCTACCCTACCACAACCAAAGATAAAAAGTCCATTGTCTATACCCCATCTGAAGGTCGGTCAAAGGGGGAGATGACGGTGTTGACCACAGGGTAAACTGTCGAGGGATTCGATGAAGATGGCGCGCCTGAGCGTCAGAATCCCACCAAATCCTAGGTAGGGCCCTAATATATGCATATATAAGAGTGTGTTGGTAATTGTAAAACCAACATCGAAATCCTAGGTATGGCCCGCTTCAGACATGGCAGTTATCTCGTGCGAAGGTTCCGCACACTTACACAGCTGAACTCCCACTTCGGGTGCATCAGATGGAGTCATGTGATACCTGCATTGGCTCAAAGTTAGTTTGAAATGTTCATATGCCCTACCCTAACACAACCCAAAAGTAAAATTCCATTGTCTATACCCCCTCTCGAGGTTGGTCAAAGGGGAGACGACGGTGTTGACCGCAGGGTAAACTGGCGAGGGATCGATTCGACGAAGATGGCGCGCCTGGGCATCAGAATCCCACCAAATCCTAGGTAGGGCCCTGATATATGCATAAGAGTGTGTTGGTAATTGTAAAACCAACATCAAAATCCTAGGTATGTCCCGCTTCACATATGGCAGTTATCCCATGCGAAGGTTCCACACACTTACGTACACAGCTGGACTCCCACTTCGAGTGCATCAGATGGAGTCATGTGATAACATGGGCTCAAAAAGTTGGTTTTAAATGTTCATATGACCTACCCTAACACAACCAAGGATAAAAGTACATTGGTCAAGCCCCTCTCGAGGTCGGTCAAGGGGTAGACGACACGATTGATCACCGGGGTCAATCAACTTTCGTGGTTTCGACAGAAATGGCACGCCTGAGTGTCGGAATCCCACGAAATCGTAGGTAGGGCCCTTATATATCTATAAGATTTTGTTGGTAGGTCTGACCACTTCACCGACAAAACTTATCCCGCATGAAGTACCTGCACTGGTAGGTCGTTTAAGGGGGCAGTCGACACGGTTGACCGCGAACCAGGTCAACTGCCCGGGATTTCGACCGAGATGGGTCTTAATAATGTAAATTTATTTTTTCTCGAATTTTAGGTCGATAATTTATAGATTTATTCACGTGGTCCTTTAATAACTAATTTCACAAATGGTAAATTTGTTTTAGCCATCCATCATGCATCCGACGGCCAGCAATGTTTCCTGCACACCCACCAAATTTCGCGCCGCCTTCCCATATTATCGATCAAACTTTGCTGCCTTCCACGCGCGCACACAAAATTTCGAACCTGTGGCTGCCTATAACCCCCTCGTCAAAATTTCCCCTTCTCCCGTATCGACATTTCCCCTCCTCTCTCATCCCAAATTTCCCCTCTCCTTTCCTCCCAAACCCTAGCTCGCCGTCCCGGTCTTCCACCTCGTCATGTACCTCGCCTTCCCGGCCTTCCAGCTCGCCGTCTAGGTCTTCCACCTCGCCTTCTAGTTCGCCGCCAAGATCTTCCACCTCGCCGTCCAGGTGGCCGCCAAGATCTACCACCTCGCCGTCCAGGTCGCCACCAAGATCTGCCACCTCGCCGTCCAGGTCACCACCAAGATCTGCCAGGACGCCGTCTAGGTCACCGCCAAGATCTGCCACCTCGCCGTCCAGATCCGCCACCTCGCCATCCAGCTCATAGGTCGTCGTCAATGTCTCCCACGTTGAGGCCACGAGTGAAGGTTCCCGCCATGAAAAGCAGTAAGAAAAAGGCCGTAAAGCCCGAATGCAATCTTGAGATAAACATTTTAGTCTGTTTGATGCTGGTTTCCTGCACATGTTTGTTTAATTGCATGTTTGGTGCTTCTGTTTGAGTACTTCCCATGGTCAAAGTTTGCTTATTTTCCAGCTTGTGTTAGTTTTAAGATCAGTTTTATCCTATCAGTCTGAGGTCCACATATTAGATTACTCATATCTCCTGTTATTTTAGAACAGCAAATGCTCCCCATTAAAGAAACCCTGTAGTGAGTAGCTTACTTTCTAGCTCTATTAGGTTCTTAGCAAGTGTTATGTTTGTACCTAACTTTGAGCTCTTTATTCATGTTAGAACCACAATGAGTTCCTATGGTCAAAGTTTGCTTATTTTCTAGCTTGTATTAGGCTTAGGAGCAGTTTTCCGATCCTATCATTATTAGGTCCACATATTAGATTACTCGTATATGTCGGTTAATTCATCAGTACTACAGAATAATCAATACCAATCCTATATTTAATAACATGAAATACACTATATGGAAGAAACCCGGAAGTGAGTAGCTTAGTTTGTAGCTGTAATAGGTTCTTAGCAAGTGTTATGTTTGTAGCTAACTCTGAGATCTTTATTCATGGTAGATCCACAAACAAAACCTGTTGCAGTTCCCAATCGCAAGCGCGTCAATGCAGATATAGTTGACGGCACAACACCTGAGACTCCGGTGTTAAAGAAAAATATCAAATCGACTCCGCCAGCAGTACCTGCAGCCGCATCGCCACGAGTAACGAGGGCTGCAGCCCAACGGAAGCTATCAGCCCACCAAGCCAAGAAGGTAGATGCCGAACTCAAGCGACCAGTGGTCCAAGCCGAGGAGGCAACTCCCCAACGCCAACAGGAAGCTGCGCAAGGCGAGCAGATAGTTGGCCGTGGCCACCTGGTTAAGATGAATGGGAGGATCACAATTGTTATTCTTCCCGGAAAGACAAGGCCAGTGCACCCAAAGATTGCTTCCATGTATGCTACATGTTGTTCATTAGCTATGAAGGAACTTATCCCTATCTTCCCCCACTTGAAAGGGTACAAGGAAAGGCCTGACATATTTTCTCAGTACGCTGCATTTGTGTGTGTAAGTTTTGGAACCCAACTTTCGAGTTCATTCCAATGCTATTCATAAATCTAAAGAATGCTCTTTCTTTCGTTTCAGACAAAATTTAATTTGAACCTCCAAGACCCCTGGATTCATAGATATCTTCTAATGAATCTAAAGAACTATGTAAGACAAAGACGCCATTTCCTAAAGAAAAGATACTTTGACCATTGTGGGGACAAGGCTAGGGTTGCACGAACACCTCCTCTTCGAGTGAATCATATGAGTCAAGCATATTGGTGCAAGCACTAGTAGGGAAACCCTATATAGGTAGGATGGCACTCTGTGGCGCACCTTAATTGGTGCGCCACAGAATTATTTTTTGTGGCGCATGTGGTTTAGTGCGCCACAGAAAGTCACATTTCTATGGCGCACTAAACCACATGCGCCACAGAAATTAGATATTCTGTGGCGCACCAGGCAGAAAGTCACATTTCTGTGGCGCACATGGCTAGGTGCGCCACAGAAAGTTATCTGGGGGGCGGGTTAAAATTTGAAGAAAAAAATCTGTGGTGCAAAGATGACATTCTGTGGCACACCAGGCAGATGCGCCACAGAAAGGTGACCCCCCCCCCCCCCCCCCCCCCCCCGTGGATCGCCTTTTTAGTCTTGCAGGAAGTAAAAGAAAATGATAAAAATTTCAATAAATAAAATCCTTTGACATGTAGTTAGGTTTGAGTGTCTAGTAGGTATAGAAATTTTGAAATATGGATTTTGACCTTTTCTACAACAAACAGGAAAAAAGATTCCTCAAATTCCAAAAGAAAAAAAATTATTTCAAACAAACGATTTTTCGCAGTAAAATCAAAATGAAAGAAAAAAATTCAAAAATTCAAAAGGTCCAAAAAAGACACAGAAATGTATAACAAAGAAGATTGTTGAATTTTTTGGATTTTTTTGAAATGTTTTGACTTTTTTGATTTTTTTTGGATTTTTTGAATTTTTTGGAGTTTTTTGATTTTTTTTGGATCTTTCGAAACTTTTGAATCTCCTTTTGAAACTTTAGAAGTTTTTGAAAAATCTGAAATTTAAAAACACACATTTATAACACATACCACACGTATACACATACAAGACTTAAGAGAGTTCAAATGATATATATATCAATAAGAACTTGAGTAACACAATGGTAGGTGAACTGGGTGGAACTTAGAAGTTAAGCGTGCTAGGGTTGGACCTATTTGAGGATGGGTGACCTAGCGGGAAGGTATAATTTCAAAAAATATGAAAATAATTCCAATAATTAGGATTTTTCATATTATTTCATATTCTGATTTTCCTGGATTTTTTTGAAACTTTCAATATTTTTTTGCATTTTTTGAATTTTTTGAGAATTCCGTGGCGGACCAGGCCAGGTGCGCCACAGAAATGTGAGAATTCTGTGGCGCACCAAGCCAGGTGCACCACAGAAATAATTTTTGTAGCGAGAATTCTGTGGCGCACCCAGCATTTCTGGGGGTGCGCCACAGAATACCAAATTGGTGCGCCACTAATAGCCTTTTCTGTACTAGTGAAGTTAGTCGATAAATGGTCCACAACCCGGAATGAGGTCTTGTCTTTGTTCACTCAACCTTGCCACTGTTTCAATTCTATTATCTGGACTATCGCTAATCTGTTCATACTCTTTGTTTGTGTAGGTGACTTGTATGAAAGCCAGAATGAGCTGACATGCCGTCCGGTTCCCTGGTGCCACAGGTTCTCGTAGCTATGAGGTTGTCTGAAACAATTGGGAAGCCGATGCCTTTGAATTGTTCAAAGCTACGCACTACAGCAGGACACGTGGATTCACTTCACATGTGAAAATAGGAATTGTAAGTCCCTCAAAATTATGTACATCTCTGGAATCAACCATTTATCTGAATTGATTCTTCTAGGTACCTTCTGAGGTATACCTTTGTGAATTCTGCTGCAAACTCCGTGGTCAACTACTTCACTTATGCTTGTCATCTGATAGTTCATGTACATGCATGCTTACTTCCTTGCCATCTGCTTCTTCATATATCATTGTGATCTGCTATCTGCATCTATGCTTGTACATGCAGATCGCTTGTCATTTCAGCATGGTTTCCAATCTATGTTATGTACAAGTTTGTTTGTCTGCTATATTTCATCCATGTTCCTTACATGCTTGTCATCTCGTATTTATATCAATGTACCTTATACACTAGTTCAGCTGCTATTTCATCTTATACTTTTACATGCTTTATAGGCTGAAATGGAAAGGGAGATGGAACCATCTTCTTCAGCCGGTGGCACTGTCAAGGAGCCTCTTTCTGCTGCTGAAGCTGTCCCTGCTATGCTGTGTCGGGGCAATCAAAAGTCTAGTTTCCTGAAAAACATAGGTGTGATACCAAGTCATACATGTGCGCCAATGATTCAGCTTCAGTTTGATTCTGAGAAAAAAAGGAGGCAGGAACTGGAGTCTCTGGTTGATGAGTACAAGAAGGCGAAGGAACATGCTGACACAGAAGCAATCGAGTGTGTACAATACATGAACAGTTTGATCAAGGATCAAGAAAAACTCAGGATGAGTCAAGCATCGTGCAATGCCCTTATCAAGCAGATGTTGGCTGAACACGGTGCTTAGTGAAAACCTCTGCAAACTCGTTGCTTTTTGGTAAGTCTTCGTGAGGCTTTTTGGTGCCCTTCCTGAGTCTCAGACTGTTTGTTGCTGGTGGCCTTTGAGAGGTCGAACACTGTATGTTGCCACTGCTGGACAACCACTTGTTGTCTCGTGAACTGTAGAACATGGCCTTTGTGGCTTTTGGTGAGCAAGGATGTGACCTCTTGTTCAGAATGTATGTATTTGTTGCATGTGTTGTGTTTGTTTTGCTGTGAAAACTATTTAAAATTCGTCTCGATCGCCAAAATGGCCATTCGAACAACGATCAAACGAAAACATCGTGGCTACGGTGACGTCCCAAATTACGAGCGACGGAAACTTTCGTCATGGACAATAGACACGTGGACCAATATGGTTGGTCCATGTGTCACAATCAAAATCAATGACAACCACGATGGATAGGTACCGTCCTGCTCATTAATGACGTCATCACCGCCGTCGTGACGAAAAAAATAGTCACGAAATTTCCTCCACGTGGCGCTATCGTGGGTAGCACACATGGCATTTTGACGAAAGCACACGTGTCGGCACCTGATTAGCGCTGGTGCACGACGAAACAATAAAAACGTCGCAGCCTTATGACATCATCATACGCCGCGATGTCTGGTAATCATCGAGCAGAAGGTGACGTCATCAAACGGCGGTAACGGCCGTCTGCCACGTGCCATATGCCGTGACGAAAAAAACATAGCCCTTTGATGGGCCTGATAATGGGCCGGTCCAGTTACTCGTGACGATTGATGAAACGTCGAGGATCCGTCGCGACGTTCAACGGTATATCAAACCGTCGTAGAATCGCCTATGACACGTGATCCCTGACTTTTCCTTAACGTCGTGTGAAACGTCGAGGATTGCACATCCCGACGTTTTGAAGCACGATCACCACGTTATTGAATCGTCCCTGATCGCCGGATTTTTTGTAGTGCCTCCAATTGGGCTAAGTCTTATTCTTCTGGCTATTCTATTGGTGCCAATGGTTCACAGGTCACATCTCCTAACACTATCTGGCCTGGGCTTAAGCCTACAACTGAAGATCGAAGAGGGACTGATGCTTCTCATTCTCAGAATTCTGCGAGTAACATCAATACACTCCGATCTTATCGCCGAGCCAAGGGGTTGTGTTTCACCTGTGGCGAGAAATGGGGTCCGGAACACAAGTGTGGGCAAATAGTACAGTTACATGTTGTACAAGAACTGTTGCAAATGATAGGAGCTGATGAACCTGTTGAAGCTGTCTCAGGACCTCCAGATACTGATGATTCTGATTCAGAAAATGAAGACCTGCATGCAATTTCAGATCACGCATTGAAAGGGTTGGAAGGGAATCAGGCCATTCGCTTAAGAGGAATGATTCAGAAAAAGGAAGTCATCATGCTAGTTGATTCGGGCAGTTCTACTAGTTTCTTGAGTGCAGCCTTACCTCAAGAATTAGAAGGGGTTCAGAAACTCAAAAAGACCACTAAAGTGAGAGTAGCTAGTGGTGAGATATTGGAAGGTACCATGGGAGTGCCTGGATGCAAATGGAAATGTCAGGGAACCACCTTTGTAACTCACTTCAAGATTTTTCCCTTGGATTGTTATGATGCGATTATTGGGATGGACTGGTTGCAAGCTCACAACCCTATGCAAGTTGACTGGGTGCAGAAATGGATGAAGGTTCCTACATAAGGGGAACCAGTGAAGTTGCAAGGCTTAACCGCAGATGTAACTTCATGTGCTTAGATATCGAAGAGACAACTGATGTACATGGTAGAGCAGGAGACTATTCTGCATTGTTTTCTGTTAAACCCTGAACATGAAGAAGCACTGGAGCAGTGCCCGGCCGATTTAAAAGAATTGATCACGTAGTTTGAGGAGTTATTTGATGAGCCAAAAGGATTACCTCCCAAGCGTGAGTTTGATCACTCCATACCCCTGGTGGCGGGTGCACAACCGGTGAATATCAGACCCCATCGATATAACCCTGAACAAAAAGATGAGATTGAGAGACAAATTGCACAAATGCTGAAAATGGCATTATCCAGAAGAGTTCCATTCTGTTCTCATCACCCTTGCGCTTAGTCATGAAAAAGGACCTGACATGGCGATTGTGCAATGAGTTCCGGCATCTCAATGCTATGACCATCAAGAATAGGTACCCTATTCCCATTGTGGAGGAACTGATGGATGAGTTACAAGGAGCCACGTACTCACCAGCTTGGACCTTAGGTCTGGATACCATCAAATCCGGATGAAGGAGGAGGATGAGGCCAAGACTGCCTTTCAAACTCATCAAGGCCACTACGAGTACAAAATGATGCCTTATGGGCTGACTGGAGCCCCGACTACATTTTAGGATATTATGAACATTATTCTGGCAAAATGGCTTTGAAAAGGAGTATTGGTGTTTATTGATGATATACTCATATATTCAGCTGACTGGGATAATCATGTGCAGCTAGTCAGGGAAGTATTTCAAACGCTGCAGCAGCACAACCTGAAGGTGAAATTCTCTAAGTGTAAATTTGCTCAGAGGAAATTGGCATTTCTGGGACACGAAATCAGCAAAGCAGGAGTGTCAACATATGCCAGTAAAATACAAGCCATTCAAAGTTGGAAGGTACCTACCAATGTGAAAGAATTGAGAAGTTGGCTAGGCCTGATAGGTTATTACAGGCGATTTGTCAGGGACTTTGGCATTATAAGTCGAGTGTTGTTCGATCTGTTGAAGAAGAGCTGCTTGGGTTTTGACACAGCAACATGAGGAGGCATTTCAAGCGTTGAAAACAGCTCTCATTACTGCCCCTGTTTTGGCCTTGCCCAATTTTGAACAACCCTTTGAAATTGAGACTGATGCTTGTGATTACGGTGTAGGAGCAGTCTTGATGCAAAAAACGTCACCCTATTGCTTTCTTGAACAAAGCGTTAGGCCCTAAGAATAGAGGTCTCTCTACCTATGAGAAGGAATGCCTGGCTATTCTAATGGCAATTGATAAATGGAGGCCATACCTGCAGAGGGGAGAATTTGTGATTCGAACCGATCGAAAGGCATTAACACATTTGGATGACCAGCGTTTGTCCACACCCTGGCAACACAGAGCATTGACCAAGATGTTGGGACTCAACTACAAAATAGTTTACAAGAAGGGCTACGAAAATAAGGTGGCTGATGCTTTGTCTCGTAAACAACCTATTGAAACAGAGGAAATGCTAGCACTCTCAACGTGTATTCCAACTTGGCGAGAGGAGATAGCAGAGGAGTATCTAGCAGACAAGCAAGTTAGTAAGCTGCTAGCAGAACTATCTGTGTAAAAAACAGTGGGGCCATTTACCCTGGAACAAGGGTTAATTCAGTTTAAAGGAAGGATTTGGGTACATGCAACCTCGAAACTGAAAGGGAAAGTGTTGCAAGCTTTGCATTCTAGCGATGTGGCTGGCCACTCTGGCTTTGCCGTCACTTATCACTGGGTTAAGAAGCTATTTGCATGGCCAAGAATGAAAAAGGAGATCAAGAAATTTGTGGCAGCTTGTGCAATTTGTCAACAAGCAAAACCGGAGAGGGTTAAATACCCGGGACTCTTAGCACCTTTGCGTGTTCCAAAGAGTGCTTGGAGAGACATTTCAATGGATTTCATTGAGGGTATTCCAAAGTATACTGGGTTAAGTTGCATTCTAGTAGTAGTGGGTCGATTTTCCAAGTATGCTCATTTTGTGCCCCTGTCTCACCCATTTACAGCAACCTCGGTGGCTAATGCTTATATGAATTTGGTGTTCAAGCTTCATGGGATGCCCAAGTCTATTGTCTCTGATCGAGATAGGTTTTTCACCAGCAAGTTCTGGCAGGAGTTGTTTCGTATCACTGAGATGACGCTAAACATGAGTTCTCCTTATCACCCAGAGACAGATGGGCAGACCGAACGAGTCAATCAATGCCTCGAAGGATATTTGCGTTGTTTTGTTCATGGATGTCTGAAAAGATGGGCACAATGTCTACCACTTGCTGAGTTTTGGTATAACACCACTCCTCACTCTTCCCTGGGTAAAACCCTTTTGAGGTGGTTTATGGCCACAAACCTGATCAGTTGGGGATTGACAGGTTGGAATCTTGCGCAGTAGATGATTTAGCAGAATGGCTTAAGGAGAGAACATATGAGAGATATTCTCCATCAACACTTGATCAGGCTGCAGTTGAGAATGAAACACCAGGAAGATAAACACAGAACCGAACGACAGTTCGCAGCTGGCGATTGGGTTTATTTGAAGTTACAACCGTATGTTCAGAAATCAGTGGCAACCCGGGCAAATTAGAAATTGTCCTTTCGCTACTATAGACCCTACCAGGTGGTCAAACCAGTGGGGAGAGCTGCCTATGAACTGGATTTGCCATCAACGGCGAAGATTCATAGAGTTATGCATGTGTCACAACTGAAGAAGGCCATTCGTGAAACTGACAAGGTGATGCGAGAGCTGCCTGTCCAGCAAGAAGAAGAAGTTTGCCTCCCGGAACAGGTGCTGCAGAACTGTGACTACATCAAGCATGGCTCTAAGGGTAAGCAATTACTAATCAATGGACAGGTATGGCGGAAGATTTGGCGACGTGGGAAGACGAGCACGAGCTTAAGGCCAAGTTTCCAGCAGCTCCGGCTTGGGGGCAAGCCGACGTTAAAGAAGGAGGGGATGTCACGATCCTTACCTGACATGGCGACGCAGCCGAGTCTGACGGAGGAGACGGCTAACTCTGAAGATCAATCAAACGTCGAGCAAGCAGCTGAGAAGCCAAAGGCCAAGAAGTCCACACGGGGGCCCAAGCCCAACCCGATGTACACTGGGCCATACTAGACTCGCTGAAGGGTACAAGACAAGGAGGAGAAGCTTCCGTGCACGGCATCCAAGTAAACGGCTGGCGAAACAAACCTCACCTACCTTCTCTGTATCTCACCTTCCTGATATTCTAGTTCATCTCTCATCCCAAACTCTGATCCAGACTATTGTAATCTATCTCGTGAATCTTGAGACAATGAAGCAGGGTAGTTGCCGGTGATGTGGTGTTGTTTTGAGTAGGTTCGTATTACAGAACCATCCAAGAAGCAGCAAAAATGAAGAGCGTGGACGTATATGTTTCGTTTCTTTGAAGCTAGAGCGTGGACGTGTATGGAAGTGGCAGGGAGTTTCGTGCGGCATTTGGGCGGAATATACGGGCATGCATACGCAAGCCTAGTTAGCTAGCAAAGCTAGTGGAAGGAGTATATACTAATTGTACTGCTGAATGCTGATCATGGAGCAGCCTATGCAATCGATGTTGCATGTTGACAAGCTAGCACAGAGTAGAGACAATTTGGCAACGATGCATGTCGACAAGGTAGCACCAAGGGAGACAGAGAGAAAGACAATGGGGTGTAATGTCAGTATGCGCGCACGCGACAAAGGAATACATGCGGCACTGGCCACTGGGTACCAGTCCAGTGTGCGCTCCTCGATTCCTACACCACGGCCTTGTCGTGTCGCCCCACTGCCTGCCTGCAGTCTGCCCCACTGACCTCAGGTGTGTCCGAGCTGGAAGCTTTCAGTTCATACTATTTGTGTGGGAGGATGATGGCGACACAGCTAGAGCTGCTAGTAGAAACCAAACAAATCGGTGGGCTCGGCCTCTCTCGGCAATTGTGCGCTTACTAACCTTTGCATGACTGATTTCCTGCGGCCTTTTGTTAGTATTAACATGATATATAAGCGGTCCCTAAACCCCGCCACCAAATCATAGTTGTCTCCAATCTTAGAGCATCTCCACCGGCGTTCTTCTCTCAAAAGAACTATTGATGCGTCGGACACGAAAAGCCACCTAGCTGCGACCCCGTAGCGATAAAGTTGTCGCCGCGGCCTAATAAATTATCCGCCACTTTTACGCCGGCCCGTGTACATAGGGTGCAGCGTGATACGCCGGACAAAAGTAGCAAAACAGCTATGCCGACAGACGGGTACCACACGACAACGATCCAGAATTCTCTCAATTTGAGAGAGTAGTTCACTAAATTAGTGTGTGTGTGTGGTGGGTGAGGGTGACAGTCATTGGTGTAAACGTGTTATGTCATCCTGTTTGTACTCTGTTTCTCCCCCTTCTATATAAATAAGGTACGCATTTTGCGTACTCGCAAAAAAAAATTCAATTGCCCACCTCACGTTTCCCATGATCGCCTCCTCTCCCACCCTCACCGAATCGCTGCCGCTGCCCGCCCGCTTTGACGCCGACTATTCGACGAGTCCTACCCAGCAACGATGCAAAGCCCTCCCTGATTTGGTTGATGCTCTTGCCATCGTTTTGGAAGCTGCCGCAGCTTTTTGATCCGGCCGTCGACACATCACTGTCACCACCGCCACTTCTGCATTCCGTCTGACCTCCTCCTCTATTTCGCCTGCGCCAGCTGTCCATTGATTCCAAGGGCGGCGCCAGGGGTATGCCCCTGTATTCACATGCATACCCAAGATTTGGACGAGAGAGAAAATACGGCCCAGCCCAACTGCAGCTCACTAAGCTAGAAACGCAAAAGAAGCCCATCTCACTGCACTGCTCGCTCATTCGCTCCGTCGCTCGCATCGCACGCAGCCGCCAGCCACGCGCAGAGCCGCAGACGCACAGACGCCCTCTGTCATTTGCCCCTTTCCTTCCTCCGTTCCTCGACCTAGACCCAGTCCGGCCTAGACCACGAGCCGCCTGCCGCCGGCCGATGCAGCCCGGAGCTGTTGATGGCCCTGCGCTCGCGGCGGTGGCACCACGCCCCCCGCCGACCCGCGCCCCTCCCGTCCGCCCCGCCCCGCCCCAGTGTCCCGAGCAGCGCAGTCTGCACAGAAGGTACGGCCGCCTGCGCCTGCGGCCTGCCTCGCCCCCAAATCCCCAATGACCCAATTTCGTTGCTTGACTTGCTTGCTGCTTCCTTGATTAGTTGATTTGCTTCATTGTTGTGCCAGTTTAGGTTCGGCTAGAGCTGCTGCTTGGTGGGATATGATGATTTCTTCTCACCTTGTATGTTCTTATTCAGAGGATAAAATGATAAATTAAATATTATTCAATTCCTTTTTGAGGTGTTTCTGTTGAAGCTAAATGTACAATCTTTGCTTCTTGGTAAGAACTCATTGCTGCATTGGAATTGGAAGAAGTAGAAACAGGGAGTGGACTGAATCAGGAAATGGGTTTGGGAAGGCCATGTGATACACGTTGGGGCTCTCACTGCAAAACTGTGAACCATGTCATCTCTATGTATGGTCCACTACGACGAGTCCTGAAAAAGATTGGAGAAGACTACCATGCCGCGGAGGCACAAGCGGCTCTATCCATAGAGACAACATTTCTATCATTTGAGTTTGTTTTCATGGCACACTTGTTGCAAGAAATATTTGGATACACAGATGAGTTGTCTAGACATTTGAAAAAGCAAGACGAAGATATTGTTCATGCTATTCAGCTTGTTGATGACACAAAGTTTCACTTGGAGGCTTTGCGGTCCGATCCTGGATGGGATACAACTTTTTGTACAAAGCATAAGATCAAAGTTGTTGATATGGAGGGTCCTTACTTTCCCGTTGGCCGGCCTAGAAGGGGTTTATGTAATGGTGTGATCAATTACCAACGCTTCAAGGTTGATATGTTTGTGGGTGTCATTGATAGGCAAATCAGTGAGCTGAATGGCAGATTTGATGAGGTAAACACAGAGCTACTTTCTTGCATGGCAGCATTCGCTCCAGTTAATCTATTTGCTGCTTATGATCAAAAGAAGTTGGTTACGCTTGCTACAAAATTTTATGCTTCTGATTTACAAGTGAGGAACTGGCAAGACTTCCATGGCAACTAAACATGTATGTTGCCAATGCGCGTAGAGATGAAAGGTTCCAAAATTTGAAAAATCTGTGTGAGCTTTCAGTTATGCTTGTCAAGACAAAGAAGCATGAATATTATCATATTGTTTACAAGCTTCTTAAGTTGGTATTGATTCTACGAGTAGCCACTGCTGATGTTGAAAGGGTATTTTCTTCAATGAGCTATCTGAAGAATAAGCTAAGGAACAAAATGGGCGATGACTATTTGAACAATTGTATGGTTACATTTATTGAGAGAAAGTTCTTCAGGCAAGCAAAGGATGAGGATGTCTTTAATCTCTTCCAAAAAGGCAACCGCAAAGTTATAATGTAAGATGGAATCAGTCTTGGATGGAATGTCATCACTTTATCAATCAAAGGTACCTATGTAAGTAAGGAGGATGGCGATTTGGCGCCCGAGCACAGGTGCTCCCGAAATCTGTACCGTGTAGGTTGCGTGGAGATTGGGTAGTTCTTGTATGTCCGCATGTGCCGAAGAGGGTAAAAACTATAGAGGCGCGGTGAATCACATGGACATCCACTGTACTACGGGGTCCACTGATGTTGCGTGTACGAACGTCTGCCGCCGGAGGTCGACGGATGCTAACGCCCGAAATTCCTGTCCAGCAAGAACTTGACGATCGGATTTCCTGGTCCGTGGAACTCGGTCGCGTCGATCCGGACTTGGGCGGCGACGGCAGCTGAGGGCCTCGCATGGCTGCATCGAGCAGATCACCCCCCGGAGGGACGCTCCCATCAGTGGTGATGGCCCTTGACGTAGTTACCTGCGTCAAAAGAAAATGGGTTAGGTTAAGACTCCAAGTGCAGAGTGTATAGTATAGCAAAGACATTTTTCCCCACGAGGGGTGACTCGAGGGTTTAATATCGAACTCTCGGGGAACCAGTAGTGTAGGTTTTATCTTCTTATCCTTCTCTTGAGAACTGCAAACAAAGTAAATTGTTTGTGCCCTCAACCTCACCAAGTGGTTGTCAAGCACAAGGTGTGAGAATGATAAAATAAAGAAATGCAAAACAGTAATAAATATGCAATGATGGTAAATAAATATGCAAGGATGGTGGAAACAATGATAAATGATATTTTGGGTTTTATATGTGAATGCAAGATGTAAAAGTGTTTTTGTATTTTCGGATTTTAAATGGCAGAAAATGTAAATGGATAAAAGTTGTTGGAAAGGTGTTTCTTATGATTAAAAATGGACCGGGGTTCATGGTTTCACAAATGCACTCTCTCTTTAATAAAGTGGTAGATAATGGAACACTAGAATTGACATATGAGATTGCAACAAAAAGTTTCATGACAAGTTACTAATTATATGGGCATCACGTCCTAACATAGAGATCTTTTGTTTATTAATCTCTCTTATACTCCACCAAGATGCGAACTAAATCATAACACCTTAGTAATTAAGATAAATCAGAGCATAGCATTAAGTATCATGACATGAAGTTAAAATAAGAACATGCTAGATCTAGTCATGGAGTAGTGGCAATGGTCACACCCACATCTCCGGTAGCAAGGTATTTTTCTTTATCCCTAGTGAGGCAACAAAGTAAGGTAAAAACCCAAGTGGATCGCGGAACTGTCACTCACCGCACTAGCCACCCCGTTACTCCAACTAATGCACACGTTCCCCCTCACACGCTCTCATAACAAGCTTGATCAGAACAAGTAAATAAGAACGGGGTACATAATATGCATCTACTTTCATAACTGAAACAAAACATTGCAATCTCAAACATATATTAACTCATAAAAAGATCCACCACAAAGGTATTACATAGATGACCGTAATCATGTTCAGCAGCTCATACGGTACTAATTAGTGAAGCTCAAGAGAGGAGAGATACATAAGTTACTTCCACAAACCCATAGTCCAGGGGTGGACTACTCCCTCTTCATCATGGAGACGGTGGAGAAGTCGTTGGAGAAGATGGAGACCACACCGGCAGCGCCCCGCCGGAGTTTTCCCCCTCCAATCTGCAACTCCAGGTCTCTGTTTCGTGGTTTCTGTGTTTCTGCGGCGCTCCTTTCCGAAGTGCGTCGGGGACTATTTTTATAGTCGTTTTTAGGTCAAGACGGAGGCTCGGAGAAAGATCGACGGCAACGGAGCCACGAGGCCCAGATGATGGGTCCCACACGGCCAAGGAATCTGGCCGCGTGGGCCCACTCATCTTGGCCCTCGGGCCTCCGTTTGTTCGCTTCCTTCGCTCCCACGCTTTGTTCCTTCCAAAAACTGATGCTCGTAAATTTCCAGGTCATTTGGACGTCGTTTGGGTCCCTGAAACATCAAAATATAGAAAATAGGGTTTTCTGCCTGTGCAGGGTTAATTCCAGAAAAATAGGGAAACAATGAAATATTCCCAAAATCAATATAAAACAATGATATAACCCTTATATGATGCAAATATGATTGAAATATAAGTAATATAATGCAAAGTTCATGTATGCATTTTACATGCATCAACATCCCCAAGCTTAACCTATACTCGTCCTCGAGTATGAAGGTGATAAAACTAACATGGACTTTGCAATTTAATACTATCAAAGGATATCAAAGATGATTACTATTGCTACATAGAGTCAAATGATTCATTCTTCAAAGGATAGCAATATGCAAGATAGATTATGAAGTGATATCAAATATTCAATGTAAGGATGTTCAATGATAATTCACAAAGTGTAACATAGAAGAAAGTACTATGGACCAAATGTATGCATAATAAAAAGTAAAAACATCCTATAGTGGTCATAGAGTATTCTTATGAAATCTGAATATAAAAGGTGGACACTTTGGATAGATAAATAAGTAGAGGTAAAACATGAATAAGTTTCATCTAACTTCCAAATGCTTCTACTTAAGTTAATGTTTGCAATGTGGTATTCATTGGTGTGGAGCTCTCATTACCCCTATCATAGCATCTTGAATGATTAAAGTTTAAAGTGAAAGCAAATATGAGTAATGTGCTTGACAAAGTATGGTTGAATGTCTCATGCCCCGTGAATACAAGTGCCTACACCATGGTGTTACTCAACTCGGTCCACAAAAGTAAGTTCAAGTTAAGGTCATTGTAAGTAATATAATAGCATCATTAAGAGTGTCAACTGGGGTACCTCTTGCCTCAGGACATGGAACAAGCCCATGTCAAAATGACAAGACAAACAGACAATGAACAATCTCAGCACTCTTTTATTTACTATTGGTATAGCTTTTTATTATGAGGTGCATCATGAAGGTTCATTATGGAACGCTGTAAATTTCCACCATGAATGATGCATGGCTTAGATTGGCGCCCAGGCATCTCTCTAGCCATTTATACAAACTTTAAACTTACTAAGTTTCCACTTATTTGGCACCATGATAAGCATCCATAAACAAAAGTACATGATATCAACTGAATATAAATAAGTGCAATGTTGAAAGCTTGCCATGTGACAGCACATATGGCTAACTCCCAACCAAGACTATTGTCAAGCTCACAACTTCATAATTTTAATCACAATGGTTCATGTTTATTAAGTGCAATAAAAGTAAAGTGTGCATCAAGTTCGTGAGAGCTTTTAACCAACTTTTCCCATGACAATCAATAACAAAGCATTTTAATTCAGAAGTATAGATAACACAATATAACATGATAAACATACTTGGAATAGCATAAAGCTAATAGGTAGATATGGTGGACTCACTGGAAAAACTTTGGTTGAAGGTGTTGGAAAACAATTTTTACTTGTTGGAATTTTTGGGCTAGCAATAGGGAGAAAGTTGACCATCTAAATGCATGCATAAGTGTCCATAGAACTAATCAATCCATGTTAAACAAAGTAAAGTAACATTCAACATCTAAACATGATAAAAGATAGCTCTTGATAAAACACTTGCAAATTAATACTCATTAAAAGCACATGAATAATGCAACTATATGTATCTTTTTGAATCAACTCAAACATCCCTATCCCAATATTTTAATAGCATCCAACTTAATTCAACCCAAACTTCCAGTAGCTCTCTCATATATAAATGATAGTGGTGGTCTCAAGAAAATAAAAATCAAACCGAAATAACAAAAAGCAAATAAAAGAAGTTAGACGTGTGCAAACCGAGAGTGTGTTGGTCCAGTGGGGTTGTCTTCACATCCCCAAGCTTATGGTCTTCACCATCCTTGGATAGCTCTTGGTGCATCTCCTCTAATCCCTGTGAAAAAACTTCAAAACACCGTTTCTCCCATTTCTTTTCTGTGGGGTGACATTAGTAGTGATAGACAAATGAATTACTTGCTGCATAAAATCCTTAAAAAAAATTCATATGAATGTCCAGAAAGTGTATAATGTTGTATGCCTACTTATAAACTCAATTGGATCAAAAAGATTCAAGTTAAAAGTTCAAAGAATGCATCAAACAAAATGGGACAGAATCTGTCCAGAAAAACAGCAGCAGCAAAACGTATTTTTCTACCCTACTTAAACACGTCAAAAAATCTGAAAAATTCACGTATACAGAGGATGAAAAGTTGCAACTACAGTTCAAATTACAGCTCAATCGGAGTTACAGAATAAAAATGAAAAATCAAACCGTGCACAGACTCGTGCAGGAATAAAATCTCCGAATGCAAATAGCAACTTTTTCAAACCAAAATAGGTAAAACTTGGCACTTTATTAAAAATTCCAGAAACAAAACTAAAAACTAAGTCTCTTGTTACAGCAAGAGGACTCAAAGAAAATCAAATAAAAACAACCGGGTTGCCTCCCGTAAAGCGCTTTCTTTATAGCCATATAGCTAGGCTTACTTACTTGATAGTTATTGTGGACGAAGCTCATGAGGGAGCTTGAACTTTGGTGTGTCCCTCTTCCTTGGGAAGTGTTCCATGCACTTCTTGTGTGGAAACTGAAACTTCACATTCCCTTCTTTTGAATCAATGATAGCACCTGTGGTACGAAGAAAAGGTCTTCCAAGAATAATTGGACTAGAGGTTTTATTCCCCATATCCATGATTAGAAAATCAACAGGTACAAATGTCATATGCAACTCTACCATAACATCACTTACTTTTCCTAAAGCATGTTTAATGGAATCATCAGCAAGTGCAAGTTCAATAGAGCATTTTTCAAGATTCTTTAATTCAAGAACTTCATATAATTCTTTAGATAAAACAGAGACACTAGATCCTAGATCTAATATAGCATGGTGTGTCTCTTTTCCAATGGTTACTAGTACTTTGGGAATCCATATATCCCCAAGCTTAGGTGGTATCATAGCTTCTTGGTTGTACCTAGCAATCTTTTCTTTTAAAACATGATTAGCAATATAAGAACCAAAACCTGCTTGGTTAACATTAATGGAAGGATCACTTGCAAATTTTGTAAGATAGATATTAATTCATGCAAGCTACACTTCTCTAAATCAACAAATGGTTCCTTGACTTCACTAAGCATTTTAACTTCCTCAACTTTTTCTCTCTATTATATAGATTAAATATTTCATAACGGTCATCAAAAACATCTTCGGCACTTGGGCTTTTTCTAAACTTTCTTTAATTTTCACTTCCAAAAGCAAGCCATCAAGTAGATTATGAGCATTAGCAGCAGTAGTATTAATAAAAGAACCCCCACATTCATTATCCAAAAAGACTCTAGAGGTTTCAGACAATCTTCTATAAAATATATGCATAAGCATCCAATCTCTAAGACCATGTTCCATTCCAAAAGCTATCCCTCTAAACCTTTTCCAAGTTTTTATCAAAGGTTTTTCTTCCTCTTGTTTAAAGGTGATGACTCTTTGTCTAAGATTATAAACTGTTTCAGTGGAACAAAATCTCTCAATAAATGAAGCTTTTAAATTAAACCAAGTGCTAAAATTCCAGGAGGCCATCTTAATATCCAATCTAAGGCTTTTCCAGCAAGTGAGTAAGGAAAAAGCTTAACTTTAATCATATAACATTAACATGGTTCAATTTAACACTTTGCATCTTTCATTAAACTTCTTAAGATGAAGTATAGGATCTTCTTTTGGTTTCCCACAAAAACGGTGTTCATAGATCATTTTAGTGACATTATGATCTACTTCAAATTCTTCAACAGGGATATTCATATCTTGAGGAAAGTTCTTAACACTAAATGGCCAAAAAGTTCTCTTCTCCATTAAGCAAGTTTTTATGTGTTTTTAATTTTTTATGCAAAACTGAAAATAAAATGACACTAAACAATGCAAAACCGAAATAACAAATGCAACACAAAATGCAAAACTGAAAATAAAATATGCAAACCGAAATATAAATATGATATGCAAGACAAAAACAAAACAAAATAAAATGATTTGAAGGTAAAGATGGATAAGATGATGCTCACGTAGGTGCAACCTCCCCAAGCTTAGGTGTTTGCACAAGTTGGTGATGAAGTTGACTTGTTGTGAGATATCCTTGGATAAACCTTTCAGCTATGGTTCCCCGGCAACGGCGCCAGAAAACAGTCTTGATGGCCCTTGACGTAGTTACCTGCGTCAAAAGAAAATGGGTTAGGTTGAGACTCCAAGTGCAGAGTGTATAGTATAGGAAAGACAGTTTTCCCCACGAGGGGTGACTCGAGGGTTTAATATCGAACTCTCGGGGAACCAGTAGTGTAGGTTTTATCTTCTTATCCTTCTCTTGAGAACCTGCAAACAAAGTAAATTGTTTGTGCCCTCAACCTCACCAAGTGGTTGTCAAGCACAAGGTGTGAGAATGATAAAATAAAGACAAATGCAAAACAGTAGATAAATATGCAATGATGGTAAATAAATATGCAAGGATGGTGGAAACAATGATAAATGATATTTTTGGGTTTTATAATGTGAATGCAAGATGTAAAAGTGTTTTTGTATTTTCGGATTTAATAATGGCAGAAAATGTAAAATGGATAAAAGTTGTTGGAAAGGTGTTTCTTATGATTAAAAATGGACCGGGGTTCATGGTTTCACAAATGCACTCTCTCTTTAGTAAAGTGGTAGATAATGGAACACTAGAATTGACATATGAGATTGCAACAACAAAGTTCATGACAAGTTACTAATTATATGGGCATCACGTCCTAACATAGAGATCTTTTGTTTATTAATCTCTCTTATACTCCACCAAGATGCGAACTAAATCATAACACCTTAGTAATTAAGATAAATCAGAGCATAGCATTAAGTATCATGACATGAAGTTAAAATAAGAACATGCTAGATCTAGTCATGGAGTAGTGGCAATGGTCACAACCACATCTCCGGTAGCAAGGTATTTTTCTTTATCCCTAGTGAGGTAACAAAGTAAGGTAAAAACCCAAGTGGATCACGAAACAACTGTCACATTCACCGTACTAGCCACTCTCCGTTACTCCAACTAATGCACACGTTCCCCCACACACGCTCTCATAACAAGTTTGATCAGAACAAGTAAATAAGAACGGGGTACATAATATGCATCTACTTTCATAACTGAAACAAAACCATTGCAATCTCAAACATATATTAACTCATAAAAAGATCCACCACAAAGGTATTACATAGATGACCGTAATCATGTTTAGCAGCTCATACGGTACTAATTAGTGAAACTCAAAGAGAGGAGAGATACATAAGTTACTTCCACAAACCCATAGCCCAGGGGTGGACTACTCCCTCTTCATCATGGAGATGGTGGAGAAGTTGTTGGAGGAGATGGAGACCACACCGGCAGCGCCCCGCCGGAGTTTCCCCCCTCCAATCTGCAGCTCCAGGTCTCAGTTTCGTGGTTTCTATGTTTCTGCGGCGCTCCTTTCCGAAGTGTGTCGGGGACTATTTTTATAGTCGTTTTTAGGTCAAGACGGAGGCACGGAGATGAAGATCGACGGCAACGAGCCACGAGGCCCCAGATGATGGGTCCCATGCGGCCAAGGAATCTGGCCACGTGGGCCCACTCATCTTGGCCCTCGGGCCACCGTTTGTTCGCTTCCTTTGCTCCCATGCTTTGTTCCTTCCAAAAACTGATGCTCGTAAATTTCCAGGTCATTTGGACGTCGTTTGGGTCCCTGAAACATCAAAATATAGAAAATAGGGTTTTCTGCCTGTGCAGGGTTAATTCCAGAAAAATAGGGAAACAATGAAATATTCTCAAAATCAATATAAAACAATGATATAACCCTTATATGATGCAAATATGATTGAAATATCAGTAATATAATGCAAAGTTCTTGTATGCATTTTACATGCATCAATGGTCGTCTCTGATCTCGCCAGCGCCTCCACGGAGCTCGGCGGCGCCACGGCCCTGATATGAAGCGTCGGCGCCTCCAAGAGCTCCTGCTGGTGTCGCATGCCAGAGCTTCTGCTGCCGGCTTCCTCCCCGAGCTCTTTTTGTGGCCAGCGCGATGCCTCGGGTCCATGGCCTCCCTCGAGTCCTTGGCAGCAGATCGTCACCTCCATGGCCGGCGTGGGCGGATCCAGGGCCTTGGGAGGACGACCTTCTGCGCTGCCGTGATGTCGTGCTGGCCGCCAAGATCCAGACGTACAGGCGTACAGCGGGCGTGCCGGCATTAGCCAGGGCGGCGACCGCTTGAGCTGCGACTGCGACGGGCGGGGCAGGTGCGGACGCGAGTGGGGCTGCCGGTGGTTGGAGACTTGGAGTACTGCGACGGCAGGGGGAGCGGCGACGGGGGTGGGCACGGCTGGATCTTGGGGATGCGGGTCCGGGTCATCGGGGCAGGATCGAGATTCGAGAGCGGGAATGGAGATTAACAGACTTCGAAAGAGATTACTTGACAGACTTCGAGAGCAGGGATGGAGATTACTTATAGAATCGAACACCCGGCCTGGATCCTTTTCGGCAGACGAACGAGAGGATCTCCGCACCGCAGAAAATGATGCAGAAGTCCTGGGTGGCCAGGTGTTTGGGCGTGGGGGCGGAGTTGCTTGTGGCGCCGGAGCATGGGGAGATGATGCAGACGACGAAATCCCGTAGCTGGCGGCGAAGGAGGGTGGGGATCGTTGCTGCCGGGGCCGTGCTCGAGGATGGGGATAAGATCGAGCGTCTCGCCGTAAATAAACGGTCCATGTCGTTCTCCAGCATCAGTTCCAGGCCTTCCGGCACGTTTTGGTGTCGAGCACATCATTTAATTCTGGAACATTGTGCGTCGCGGGACAGGTTTTACCGTAGTAAAAAATTCCGATGGGTAGCCTTGACACAAATCCCGATGAGCTTGGAGGGACAGGATTTCCAGGGTATGTGTGCTCGGGAGCCAAATTGGATTTCCGTGTAAGTATGTATTCATGTCGTTATGGGCTTATAAATTGAAATATTGCCATTGTTGTTATGCTAGTGTTGTTTTATCCATATATTGCTAGTGTTGTGCTGTTTGGGTCATATAGAACATTTAGAGCAACAAAAAAAAATTGGGAGGAATACCCGGTGTTCATTTCCTGGCGCCGCCACTGATTGATTCTTCTTCAACTGTCGGCGCTCGTCGGCGCGCACACAAGGTGTTCGACAGTTTGCCAACGTATGTTTCTTCTAGATTTTCGCATAGTTAAATTAGATAGGGTGATTGGTTGTATCATTTTATGATTCATAGACTACGGATAATTAGGATGGAAGAGGAAGTAAATGCAGTTACCGAGATTGATGAGGGCTTCATGATCATCTTTTATCTTCTATGTTTACAAGTGGAGCTGAATGTCCCTCCTCAACGTGGAGGTTCCAAAATTGGGAGGAAGAGAATAAGGATCATCGTAAGATTTAAAGTCATTTGATGTTAGAGGCCGATTATTTTGCCGACGACTAACACGTAGGACGAGAAATCACGGTGGTGGTGAAACTGCCCACGCATCTGTAACTTGTAAGCAGTGACGAATGACGATGACTTACGGAGAGTATAGGAAGAAACCGGTCCCCGCCCATAAACCAAGCTCGTGACCGTCTCTCTCGTCAATCTTCTTTAGCTAAGTTGACATACGCTCAAAACTTGAACTCTCCTAGTGTTAGTGATGTCACTGAATATCGTGGAGTAGCTAGGTGCCGGTACTTAGGATCGATGGTAAAAGCAGCACGGAAGATTTACCAATAAAGCAGAGCTCTTTTCTATCAAGCAGTGAGTGGAAGCCAGGCTACCGTTCATTAGATTCTTCTGTCTAGTAGCTTTGACTTGGAATATCGTCGGGGAGACCAACGGTGGAAAACGATGGACAGTGGGCGTCCGCTTCTGTCGAGGAGAATCTGCCCAATTTGGCATTGTACCACGAGGGCAACCTCCACTACCCTTCCTTCTCTTCTCTTCCTATGAAGAACGTGCCCAATGCTCCCGTAGAAAAGTATAAAGGCGTAATGGTGAAACATGTACCTGCATCTACGACTACCGCCGGTGATTCGATGAAACAAAGTGCATGTTTCGCGGTTCAAAGGTGAGTGCCGTTTCTATTATGCTGCTACTGGCGCTTCTAGTCGGCTAGGTAGCTAGTGCGTCTTGGAACGGTAGTGAGTGAGCGTGTGACGAAGAGCAATGTAAAAAAAATTGCACGACGGAATGGTTGCAGTGGCCGACCGTCCCGACGTTAAGCAGCCGAGCGGTCCGTGGTTTATTTACCTTTTGATAGCATATGCTGTTTTGGTTAGACCTTGGAACCTCTGGATTCTGTAGAATGACAGTCTAGAACAGTAGACGTGGAAACAGAGGAAAAATTTGTGTATATCCAATCAAAGGTTCTGTTTTGCACGTAGCAGAACTTTGTTCTTCAAGCATTCGATCCAACTTTAGTTTCAGATTTTCCGTTATTGGCAAAAATAAGTTAATGGATACCACGAAGCGTCCCCCGCGTCGCCTCCCTCTGGCGGCTCGGGGGAAACCCTAAAACCGCCGCCGCCGGGCCCGCCCACGCCACCTTCCCCGCATCGCCGCCGCCGGAGGGGGCACCGGCAAAGCCGGGCGCGCCCAAGGAAGGTGGCGGCGGGGCGTTCTTCTCCAAATCGCGTGGCTCCCCCACGGCGACAGCACAGGCGACGAAGGCGACGATGCGGGCGGCGCCGCGACGGCGAGATGGACGGCGCGGGCGGCGGGGCTGCGGGCGTGCGGCGGCGCGGTCCAGTCGTGGCGGCTGGTGGCGGCCTACTGCACGGGCCGTCCCAGGCCCGATCTGGGCCGGACGGGGCCGGCCGTCCAGGCGCGTGCTGCCGATGGTGTCGTTCCCCTTCTTGTTTGTGTCATCGTGGAACTGTGATCCTGACCGACGCGGGTGATTTCAAAGATCTTCGGGTGAAAACCTAATCTCCTTGGAGCGGGCGACGGTGACGCACATGTCACTTCCTTGTTGGAGGCGTCGCCTTGGAGCTCTTGGCCCTCGCGGTGCATTGGTTTCGCAGCGGCTAGGCGGAATGGCTCTGTGGTCGGGGGAGGCGGATGCCGGGGTGGCGACCCCGGACGGTGGTGGTACGTCGAGGCGGCGGCCTCGGTCCCCTCTACAGCGAGGGTCCTAAGGGGCGGGACTTTCACCTAGCGAGGTTTTGGGTGGCGTCTTGGTGCTGCGAGGGCAGCGGGTGTGTCGACCCGGCTGGTTCGGCTCCGGACAATGCGGAGTTTGATCTGGTTGCTACGTCGGGGCGGCGGCCCCAGAATTGGCGCGGCGTTGAGGTCTGCGGGCGGTCGTCTTTAGCGAGGGTAGCAAGGGCTATGAGACGGCTGGGTCGTGTGGCGTCGTGGCTCGTGTGCGGCTTTGGTGCCGAGTGGTGTATGTCGGGGCGGCGGCCCCGGGGTTGGTGGTGTGTTTTGTGGCGTTCGGTGGGCTAGCGTCGTGTGGGCGACGGTCCCCTCACTTGTGCGGTTTTTTAGCCCTGTTTTCCTCATAAACAGGGCATTTATATGGTTTTTGGGCCCGGTCTTACTTATAAACTGGGTCAATTCTATTCTTCTATACGAATTGCAGGAACGCCCTGCCCTCTTCGAGAGGTTACTCGAAAAAAAAAGTTAATGGTATATGCATCTACGGGTGTAAACGGATCGGATTTTGCCTCTACCATATCCTTTACCATATTTTTTACTCGGATTCGAATCGGATCGGATAATGAACGGTTGCGGATTCGGGGGCGGATAGATATAATCACGGATTCGGAACGGAAACGGAGCGGATTCGGGGCGGAAAGAAATTATTCGGATCGGTATGCGCAATGTACATCATCAACCCACATAACCAAAAACAATATCTCAACAACGTAATAATCTAACAAAGTTGTACTCTATTAGTTTAGACAAATAGAACTAACTACAAATTGTGCTCCACAAATGAACTTCACAACTCACTAACTACAAACTGTGCTCTATTAGTTTAGACATTTCGGTAGAAAATCGGATTATTCGGATTATAACCATCGGATAATCCTAATTAATATTTGGATAATCCATATTCGGATGCTATTTTACATACCATATCCTATACCGTATCCGGGTGTTCAGTTCAGAATCGAATATCCTTATCCGACAGATTGTTCGGAATCGGATATGGATTCTTTAAAACGGAATCGGCGACAGATTCGGTACGGAAATTATCCTATCCGTTTACACCCCTATATGCATGCCACTGAAATTGAGGAACAAAAGAGATTAGAAAGTGAAAACAACAGAACCTGGGAAATCTTTCCCTTGGGACTCACACTCGGTTTGTCGTTATACATGACATGTAATAAACGATGAACAAAATCAGGATCAACACAGTGAAAACATGATGCTTACATGGAAAACCCTCCAATGAGAAATGGGGAAATACCACGGGTGCCAGCCATAAAAAATTTACACTTCTGGAAAAGTTACTACGTCGGAGATTTACAGTTCATTCAACATTTCAACTTATCCCGTGTGTCGGTTTATAACAGGTATATATAACATGTGTGGCCTAAGTTGATACTTATCCGTACCGCAAGGTGACGGGCCGAAGCGAAACGGAGGATGAATTTATAGCAACTTATCTGCATAGCTTTCAAACAAAATTTGAATCACATCTCAACAATACATGCAACTCAGGTTTCATGCGGGAGTCCCGCACAGGCCCGCAAAATCAAATGTCAGTACAAAATCAGCTAAACCTGACCAAACTGATTACAACAAACCATGTGTATTTTCAATCGGAGCGGGCCGGATCCGGGCGCCGCTTGACACCCTTACATGCAACTGAGACAGCGTGAGCTTGCTAATCAAGTTTGGAGTACTCCGGTGGACCGTGGACCCAAACATTTTTTCCTCACCTCGAGATTCGCGGCGCTTGCCGCCTATCATCTATACGATGAGGGGCATTTGGAAGGATCGGGAATAGGAGAGTGTTTAAAAACAAGGCGATCCTCCAGGAAACCGTAACGACACTGGTCAAAAAAGAGATGGCGCAATAGGCGTATGCCCACTCACAAGACACGGGAGATGTGCAACATGCGACATAGGCTTTGTAATCTTTTTTTAACCTTTGCATGGCATGCAAATCCTCATGTCCATAAACTTTCTTTTCAATCTAATTGGATGGCATATCGGCATATCGACCACCAAACTTCAAAACAAAAATAGCTTCCATGCAAAAAATAATCTATCTATATCGTGCCAGAAATTTCATAACCATGTTCAGATTGCAGCTCGAGAAATGCAAAGGAGAAATCCGGCTTTAAATAGGTCCGCAAAAAAACTATAATGGGAGCCTTTTTCAAAATATTTGAAAAGAAACATTCAAGTCTAAAAATCAGACAAAACTACATACGAGTACATCTACATGCTTGGTATGTACGACACAAGTTTTTTTCGAAATATATTAGTATCCATAATCTGTACAAAAAAGACAACTCGGGGATAAAAAACAGCTTCTTCTTTTTTTTATTGTGAACCCATAAATTTGTCATTTTTGTGTAGACAAAAACTAAAAAAACAGATAACTTCACATATCTCTATATCATATAAATATACATCCAAGTATCTAAAACCATAATTATTTGAAAAGTCTAATCAGTTTTCACAATCCCGGGCTCCAAAATGACGCTTTTGCCTCACGTTTTGCCTTGTCGGTGTTTCCTCACCGTTTTCTCAAAGTAGTTGTACGATTAGATGACGGTAGTTTCGCATAACTCATAGCCGAACATAAAAAATGTATTATAAAGTTTTAGAAAATACATAATTGTGAATATATTCTCGAAAAACCTTAGGATTTGATAGATCTCAAAAGTTTTAATTTTTTAATAGTTTTTATTTGATCAAATTTCACAATATTTTTCTTAAAATCTGAATATTTTTAAATTTGAACCATTTTAAAAAGGAATATTGAACCATTTTTGAAAATGAGCATTTTTTAAATCTGAACCATTTTCAAAATCTAAACCATTTTCAAAAAGAACATGTTTCAAATATGAATATTTTAAATCCAAACCATTTCAAAAAATAAACATTTTTCAAATATGAACCATTTTCAATATGATTTTTAAAAAATAAGCGATAAGAAAAACAGAAAAAAAAAAAAGGAAAGAGGTGAAACAAAGAAAAAAAGAAACAGAAAAAAATAAAAAGGAAAAAGAAAAAGAACAGAAGAAGAAAAATGAAAACAAAACAAAAATATCCGAAATGGGCCGGCCGATGCCAAGGGCGAGGCGGCACTTCAACTCACAAAAGGCGATAAATAGAGGATACGGTCCTAATTACGGAAGCTCGCGAGTAAACTTTACTATGCGTCGAACCATGCGGGCAAAGCGGCCCATATCGCACCGTGCGGGCCGCTTCGCTCGCATTGCCGTGGCCAGAGCACGCAGGCCAGGCCTCCCCTTCTTCGACCTTGTGCAACTTCGTCAAGCTCAGTCTTCGGTACTGCCGTAGGGAACTTCAGATGCCCAATATCCTGATCTGGTACATCACATTGCAATGCAACTTGCTTGGCTTGCCATCGTCCTCACGGTACCACACGCTTTCTCCCCCATCTGGATGTAGTCTTCGTCTTTTGGCAGCATCCGTGTCTCTAGCATTTCTCAAACGACCTTCCGGCCGGATTGCCCTATCATAGAGGCAACGGCCTGGCATTAAAAAGACCATCCATATCTGCGAGTAATTTTTCCTTTGCGAGGGACCTGAATATTTAGTTCAGGCAGGGACGAGTTCAGTAAACTTCAGTTCCTACAAGTCATTTTCAAATCTGCTGTGTATGCAATACCTGCTCTGAGAAATTGAGTAAAGCCATTATGCATTCTTGCCGGCCAATGCTATGCCATGGGCAAATATCTGAAGGAGTTTCAGTTCCACGCAGTACACGCCTCTCTTTCTTGACATATAAAAATCTCTTGTGCAGACAAAAACACTATTTGAGGACTATATATAATCGGCCTCTTCGCCACTCGACAATGACTTTAATATCAAGGTCAAGGGCACGTACAAGTACAACAACAACACATGAAAAAAAACACGAAAAAACAGCGGGTTACGTAGGCAGATCTGCCGACGTCGGCGCCGTGCACACAAAGCTTAATTTGCCAGGCCGGCACATGCAAATGCAAGATGGATCTCTTCTCTCTTCGATCCGTTTCGTGTCGATCTCCTCGGACGCATTCCGTCGCCCGATCCACTACGGAGAGGACGACACCACACACACACAACTTGCAAGAGATAGATCAGCCGCACACCGTCCTGAAGATCCTCTTGGCCTCCGCATCGCCGTACCTCAGCGCGGCCAGCCGGCACGACTGCTCCCTGAGCAGCTTCTGCATCGACGGCCTCTTGCTGGGCACGATGGCGAACGCGTCCTTGTAATCCTCCATGCCCTCGACGGCTAGCTGCCACACGGCGGCGCCTGCTCCGGCGCCGCCCCTCCTGGCCGACTCGTAGACGATGTCGTACACCGCCTTGTAGAAGGCGTCGCGGTGGGACTGGTCGAAGCCCTTCACCATGTGCGACAGCCCGAACTCCGTCAGCAGGACCGGCTTGCCCAGCTCCTTGTCCCCGTCCTCGAAGTGGGAGCTCACCCACTGCGTCACGAACTTGAGCTTCTCTTCCAGATTGGCCTCCAGCAGCCTGCGATTTCGATTCGTGTTGTTACAGTTAATTCAGCTGCTTGACACTTGAGAGAGGGGAAATGTGTGCTGGGATAAGCAGCTACCAGTTGTCGGGTAGAGATGGACGGAGGCGAAGTCGATGTCGGAGATCTTGGAGTTGCGGATAAAGTCCAGGCCGTAGTTGTTGAACCAATGTCCCGGATTGACGCCGAGCTTGTCGGGAGGGCTCGTCGGACCGTAGAACCCCTCCGTCCCGACGGTCAGCAGATGACGCCTGTCGATCGATTTCACATACGCCGCCATCTCCTCGATCCAGCGCTGCCCCCGTCACAGCCAAATCAGAAAGATGGTACACTAAATTCACGAATATAAGCAGGTAACTCTGAAATTCACACAAAGAATTGAACTGATTGGACTCACCTGCAGAGTGTTACCGGAGGGATCGGTGATGCATCTGGGCTCGTTCATCAGCTCCCACGCCAAGATGGTAGGGTCGTCCTTGTACAACACCCCGGTCAAGTGGTTCTTCCTTGTCAGCAATGCCTGCACCAAAATGAAAAGAATAAAAATGCAAACTTCAACTGCTGTCAAATTGCCACCGACACTTTTTTCTAGAGTACTACGCTTTCCTAAACAAATTCGTCAAGCTCTGCGCTCCATGTGCGCCTGCAACTGATCTAGTAATTTACCTTGAGGAAGACTTTGAAGTAGTCGCGGATGGCGGGGTCGAAGAAGAAGGAGTCGTTGGAGGCGGTGAGGCCGACGCCTTCGTCCCACGCCCACCTCACGTACTGCGTCTTCCCGCCGTACGCCTCCAGGTTGTTGGCCAGGCTCAGGATGAGCCGCACGCCGTGCTGCCGGGCCTCCACGACCACCCGGTCCAGCGCCTGGAACACGCGCTCGTCGAAGCGGCCCGGGGTGATCTGGAGCGCGTTGTAGTCGCCGTCGTTGAAGGCCCAGGTGCGGCACACCGTGAGGCCCATCCCGGCGGCGGCGCGGAACATGCCGGACACGCGGTGGCGGTTCTTCGGCTCAACGGACTGGTCCATGAGCCAGTACGAGTTCCACCCGTTGATGTAGAATGGCCGCCCCTCCAGGAACAGCTGCACGCCGCGCCGCTCCACGAAGGGAAGGGACGCGTCGTGGGGCTGGGGCTGAGGGGAGCTGCCGGAGGACGGGAGGAGACCCGGGAAGCGGAGGTCCACCGCGCCGAGGAGGGAGAAGTAGAAGACCGCCGCGAGGGAGGCCAGGCCGAGGAAGTGGTACACGAACAGGCCGTTGCACGCTGCCATTGTTGCCGGCGGGGTGTTCTTGGGGAGCTTTGGGGTGCTAGAAGAACGCCATTGGGACTTTGGGAGTGAGGGGATAGAGCCTCTACTTCTAGAAGTGGGAGTAGAGTGGGGGCGTGAAGTGTGAAGAAGAGTGTAGCCTCGGTGGTTGCCGAGGTAAACAGTTATTCTGCGAGGAGTGTTGGAGTACTTTTCCTTCTAGGACCTTAAGAAAGTTACGGTTGTGCACTTGTGCTTTCTTCCTTGAGATACTTGTCTCGTTGTCCTATGATTGATTTTTTTTGGTGACCGTTTATGTATTAAAACGGACATCAAATTAGTATGCATAAAAAGAAATTAAATGGATGTAATTTTTTATTACAGTGAAGTTTATTACTATATTTTTACTAATAATCAAAGTATTAAAGAGATGGAAGTGTGTTTCAGTTATGGAATTTTTTTCTTGCAACTCTGTTTCAGTTATGGATCATATACGATACCCTAGAACATTGATGTGTACAAACTTGTAAATATATGTATTACTACATTATTATAAAGATGATAGAAAAACAATTCACCATGTTGCATAGTTGTATAACGTTGTGGATTTAACGGCCAATCTTACGACCAATCTCAGTGGAAGGAGGAGTGTTTTTTGAGTCAACAATGGAACACGAATCATACGATAAACGAGGTGTGTTGCTATTGAATTATTGATGACATCATGAGTGGTGTATGCAACCACGTTTAATACTTACTTCTTTACATTGTATTAGTCCGAACTCTGAAGAATGAAAACTATATGTTCATCTCGACAAGTTGGATGGGCTCGTAATTTCCAAATTGATAGTTGATAAATTCCACATCAATAATTTCTCCGAACATCATTTAGATATTATTTTTTGCAATTTTGAGCAATAGAATGAATAAAAATATATCTAACAGAAGAGCATTGGAAAAAGTATGTCTAATGGGTGAAAGAGTTGTTATTTCTTGACATCGAATAGAAAAACACGATGAGAGAAGTACTATGCTGTCTAGCACAAGGGTGAGTCAATCTTTTGGCAGATGGCCATGCATCTATATTGTTGTCGTTCGAATAGTGTGACGGTACCTTGTGCAACTTTGCCCGTCAATGAAGTTGAAACTAATCAACGAGTCCATGATTGAATCCTATATCATCTCGTTCCCATACAACCTCCCTCCCGCTCAAAATGAGGGATGTTGTAGCAACCAGACAAACAATACGTAAGGCGCCCATATATGTTGCTTGATAAGATGAAAATAGAAGTTGATTACCTCTATAGATCCACTATGTGGTTCTTCCGTGAATATCTCTATTTTAAGCTCCACTATGTGGTTCTTCTTCCTCTTCTCATGTTGTGGCTTAGTTTTCTTTCTTTTTCTCTCATCGTTAATATAAATGTAATCACCTTAATATTATTCTATTTGCTTCTCTTAATCTCTTCATGAAATGAAAAACAATGGTACTATGTTTTTGTAAAAAATGGTGGCCAACAATACGGATACTTAGTGCATTTTTTACATGCAATTATTTAAAATATAATCTTGCATGAAATGGAAATATTTAAAATATCATCTATCATGAATGGATGGGAAATGTCACGAAGAAGGACATGCCAAATAATATTCGTGTGTACAGGTATATGGTACATAAAATTTCTAACATGGGAAGTTAGTACAAATAGTAAAAACATATCAGGACGTGTATAAAGATATGTCTAGGTGACCGATATATTTCTATATTTAGTTCATATCTTCCGTATAGAAAACAATATCATTAGTCTGAGATATCACTTTATTACCATCAGAATTGCTTTCTCAAATTTCCCTAAGCATTCTCACAACCCCTCTCAAGACCAAATCTCTTTGCCGACAAAATCCTAAGCAAATTCATCGATTTTCTCGAATTAGCATGGGCCGGATAGAGAACATTATGGAGTTGAAACCAGCAATGATTAGATGGAGTGGGATGTTTTCGTAGCATTATTCGGTGTGCATACATCGGTAATTGCACTGTTGTAGGCAAGTGACACACACAATTATACATAGATAAACATGCATGGAAACTTCTGGAGGCAATACGACACTACGTAGTGAGCGATGACGCTGGTAGAGGAATTATACAAAAGGTTTAGATGCGAGCTATGGGTGTTTATATTATTTATTGGCTAATTTTTTGGCAAAATGTTATTGACGAAAATATAGACAAAAGGAATAGAAAGTTGAAGAGAAAATGATTTTTTTTCTATCAGACAGTTAAATACATGCATGTTTCCCAAATTATGCAACCGAGTAGTTTATTTGAATGTTAGTAAAGGTACTTGATAGTGGCGGAGCTTGCCACAAATTACAATGGCGAATTATCAGTGTTTTTTGGATTGGGGTGCAAACTACTAAAAAATGCCATATAAGTGCTCCCAAAAAATTATTCACAAGTTTGTTGAAAGTGCATGCTTGCCCCCATGCGTGGTTTTGGTAATTAATGATAATCCTTATGGACTAATGTTTGCTTTGAGATATACTTGTAGATCTTGTCCATAGGTAAAGTTTGGAGTTCATGTGTTGGACTCTAGAAGATTACATGATGACCAAGGTTCCATCCAAGGGTTTATATGAAGAATGGTCATGTGAAGAGTTGAGCTTATTGCAAGCATGGCTTGGAAAAGAAGATTGAGTGAACTTCATGTTTATCTCCAAGCCATCATCTATATCAAGAGAAGAATATGAAGCGCAAGTTGTTACATGAAGACGGAGCTTAGCGAGTCTCTCCCATAATGGAGTATGGGGGAGCATTTGGAGAAGTCTTCATCAAGCATGTGCTAGCGAGCACAATCAAGAAAGGTGTTCCATCTTGAGAGAGCAAGATCGTCATCATCGAGCTCAAGTGGAATGCGCAAGGCAAAGGTATGATCTTGATAGGTTTTCTATTTTACCGGTCTCATGTTGTTAGTGGAGACCGGGTTTTAGGATAGACGGCGTACTATCAAGGGGTTCTCAAGTGAGTAACTTGATCGCATCTTTGTGGAGAGCTCATACCGTTGCATACTTGGCATATCATCTTTCTGGTTCTTATTTGGCTTTTTTCCTTGTTGTGTTTTGGTGCTTGTCGTGATCTTCATGACAAGCCCAAGTTCTTCGAAAACGGATTTCTTATGGAAAACTTGTTGCGTTTTCGTGTTGGAAATATTATCGGTCCACCTTCGAGATAGGGTCCACACCTCTCCATGTGTGGTATCCCCTCTATATTTGTGACCCTTAATATTTTGGAGGTCTTGTCGTTACCTTTCCAACGCAATTGGATTCACCTGTTTTGGAGTTCATACGAGAAAGTTATTGCATTTCAGGTTTTGCAGTTTCACTGTTTTCAGGCCGGAGTCTCCGGTCCTTGGTTTTCCTCGGAGAGTGTTTTTCTTGTTCAGCCCCTGGTGGGGGCCGGAGTTTCTGGCCCAAGGGGCCGGAGTATCCGCCCCAGGCCGGAGTTTTCGGTCCCAGGGGCCGGAGTTTCTGCCTGAGCTTCTCTCGTCTGTTTGTTGTTCACCTCCTGGTGGGGGCCGGAGTTTCCGCCCCCAAGGGGCCGGAGTTTCTGCCCCAGGCCGGAGTATCCGGTCACTTGGACCGGAAACTCCGGTGTGAATCTGGCTGCAACGGCTACTTTTCTGGAGGGGTATAAATACCCCTCCACCTTCCTCCAGCCAGCTAGCTCAGCCCAGCAACCTTTGCTTTCTCTCTCCTCCATTGTTGCAAGCTCATGTCCTTGATATCTCCCAATCCCTCCACCCAAACTCTTTGATCTTTGGAGGATTGAAGGAGAAGACCTAGATCTACATTTCCACCAATCAATATCTCCTCTAAGTGAGGGGAACATAGTGGATCTAGTTCTTGGAGTTCTTGAGTGGTTCTCCTCTTTGTTCTTCCTCTCTTATTCCCCCATAAGCATTTGTTGCTTTGTTGGAATTTGAGAGTGGAGGACTTGAGCACTTGTGCTCTTGCCTTTTGCATTTGGTGCATCGGTGTGCTCTCCACGAGGATTCGTGAAAGTTGAAAGCTTGTGAACTTGTTACTCTTGGGTCCTTGGACCCTAGACGTCTTTGTGGTGGTTGGACCCTTGTGTGGTCACTTGAACCCGTTCGGGAGCCCCCAATCCCATTGTGGGTCGTGCCTCGGATTGTTGTTGAAAGCCGTTCGGGAGCCCCCAATCCCTTTGTGGGTTGTGCCTCGGATTGTTGTTGAAAGGCTCCGGATTCTGCCTCGAAGGAATACCGATAGTGGAAGGTGAACCAAACCTTTGTGGTGCGGTTCATCGGAGAAGAGGGTGAAACCTTTGTGGTTGTTGAACCGTTGTGTCGGTTCACACCTCTCCAACGAGACGTACTCTCTTTCAAGGAGGAACTCGGGAATACTTCCTCGTCTCCGCGTGCTTCGGTTATCTCTACCCGAGCTTTTTACTTATGCACTTTATATTGTGATAGCCTTCGTGCTTGAATTATTCTATATTGCTATCACCTTGTTGCTTGTCTTGCTTAGCATAAGTTGTTGGTGCACATAGGTGAGCCTAGTTTATTTAGGTTGTTGGCTTGTTAATTTAAACACCTAGTTTTATTCCGCAATTAGCAAGCCTAAACCGGAAAAGTTTTAATCGCCTATTCACCCTCCCCCCCTCTAGGCGACATCATTGTCCTTTCATTTGTTCAAAACTGGGGGGAGAGGGTGCCGGCGGAGATGCTCTTATACTAAGGTCCGCAACTGGTACTTAATATGTGTCTTGTGTGCAAGTAAGTTACATCCATATCAGTGTACTTCCTCCATGCATCTGATCAAGAGGAGCAAGAGCGAAATTCAGAGCCTTTACCATCTCTATAATTTTGTAAATGGGAGTCACAACTAACTCCAGGAGCCTTTACCATCTCTATAATTTACCAGTTGTTCAGACCATATTCCAAGCCAACATTAGGCATGTTGAAGGCTATTTTATTTGCGGGCTATGTTAATTCCGTTTAATTTCGTCTCACGGTCCACCGAGATCAATGAAAATGTTTGCCGATCGGGAACATGATCGGCCTAACTCACATTTTACTCACCAACAGTCCATATGATGAATATATAGTTCTCAACTCATGACTCCCCCGGCACGAATATTCGGCCGAGAGCGAAACATCAAGAGGTCACCAACCCTTCGCCACCAACTCGGAGAGGATCAATGTAATAACGAAAGTTCATCTCCATCGATTCTTTCTCAGCCATGATTCCTTCTACCACCAGTTCAGTGTTTGTTGAGAAACGGTACCGACGGCCACCTTTTTTTGTGTGAAAATGATAGGGTTGTATGACGATGATCATACGTCACAACATCATCATCTATTGATCTGGTTGACAATGCATTCACCTCATGTTGCTCCTCCTCGGTAGATGTACATCAGTGTCTCTTGAGTTGATTATGGATTAACATATTACCTACAGGGCTCATGGCTAGGTCAAAATTTCTGTACCGTGATGGTATGTTGGACTACCAACTTTTCTGAATGACGCATCATCCATCAGATTTTATCTTTTGTTTTCTGCACGATACATGACGTTGTTGCTTGCTTCAACAAAGGATTTCAAGGCATGATTTATTTCTGAATCGTTCATCATATCAATATTTTGAAGCGATATTACATTCTTTTTGTAGTTGGCCACTTTCTCTACCTATCCACATATACATGCTAAATAATGGAGCATGTGCATCTTCTAGTGAAATGGATCAGGTAACAAAAAAATGTGTGTCCATATAACATTAACAACTTACAAGTTTATATTCGAGCTCATAGCCAGTTTAATACTCCTCTTTCCATGTAACGAGTGATCTAGAGTTCTTTCTGCAGGGCTAGCTAGTCTAGTAATCTTTTCATTGAAATTTATGTTACCTCAGGACCGTACTAAGGAGGACATTCATTCAAACAGTCTTGGGTTTAGGGAGGCATATTGTGATTTAGTTGTAGGTTCATAAGTGGTGGCAATGTCAAAATGAATTATTGATGTTTAATTTTTGACATAATTGCAATATATTTTGAAAGTAGTTCCAAATAATTGAGTTGACACTATTATTGGAGATTAGTTAGGTCTCCAATGGAATATCCAAATGAACTGTATGCATGTACGCACACACAGTCGGTGGCTTTTAATGAATATTTGACACTGCAAGTTCATATCCGTAGGTCCTTCTAGGTGCTTATAAAGTTCGAATGGAGGCCGAGCTCCATGTAGCCCTTTATTTTAAAAGATTAAAAAATCATATTTGAAATATTCAAAAAAACTGGAAACAACCATAGATGTAGAAAATGTTGTATTTTACTAACATGCAAATTATCAACTCAAAATAACTCATATTCTGGGCCTCGCGAAAATAAAAAACACGACAGATTTTGAAGAGTTCAAACTTTGCACTATTCACTATTTTCAATTTTAGATTTTTTTCTTTTTTACAGAGCCCAAATTGCAACATATTCTAGTTCATATTTTATTCGTTGGTAAAATAAAACATTATATATAGGTACGATTTTTCAGATCTTTTTGAAACATCAAAATATGATTTTCGAATTTTTATAGAGCTCCATGGAGATTGGATTCTAAAATGCCTCACTCGTACCTATCGCTACTATGATCCTCTCATAGCCATCCCTACTTGGTAGCTCCTTCTATTCTTTTGCCTCTTTCTTCATACTTACACCGCATATTTATTCTTCGGGCCCTTTAGATTGTTGCCATGTGGCTCAATCCAAACCCTATACCATAATTTTAGAATACTCCACAAACTTATGATATTTCATAGTACTCCAAAAAGTCTTACTCCAAAATTTTCTTAATTTTACTCTCTAAGTATCTTCCATTTTGATTATTCTTGGATCTCCGAGAACCATCTTCTTATATATCCTCTTTCTCATGTAATACTTCAAAACAATCTAGAATCTTTTTTATAACTTTCTCAATATTTTAGAACCTTCTTAAACATTCTCAATTATCCATTGATTATTCTCAACATGTCAATTTCAAAATGTTTTTGGGTGGTGTGGTGCGCCTACATTTAGCTATGTCGCATCATGTGTTTGCCCCCTTTTCATCAATTTCTGTAAAATAAAGAAAGAGTTGCTATTCCAAAAATATAAATAATATATACTTTCTGCATAAATAATTCTAAAAATAATAATTAAAATGGAAACTTGGATGCTTGCTATTCCAAAAAAATCAGGTATTTTAGTTACTTAATTTGTTTTGAGAAAAAAATCATGGCAAACTATTGTGAGTTTACGATGATGCGGTATACGCACATGTGCCCCCAGTATTGATATTCAACTATGTAGCCGCATCAATTAGAATTATGGCCTATTTTTTTCTATCTAATTCCTACAGTATTGATATTCATTAAGAGGTTTCGGATGTGCATAGGGAGGCCTCCGCCATTGGCCACTACACCTTCCAGAACAACTGTTGAACTTGCAAAACCATTTTGAGAAATGAAAGAAGGATGTTATTAATAGTTGACGGACCAAGTTTGTGGCGTTTTGTATTTTAGTGACCTAAGCTGCAATCAACATGCACTATCTGAGAGCAGCTCCAAGCGGAGCCCCCAAATCCGGCCCCCAAAATGTCCGCGGACGCGTCCGCGGACAGTGACCGGACGACCCCCATAGTTGGGCTCCTACAACCACATCCCCTAAAATGTTGTCCCAAACTCATGCAAGCTATGCAACGTCGATCCGATACATACCGGATCCGCATTACAAAACATAGTGGTTCAAATTCAAATGAAACAAACAAAGTTCAAGTTGTCCGATACAAGGGCGGAGTGATCTCTTCTTCTTCAAGGGGCGGTTCCACCGGAGGCATCTAGGCCGAGGTCACGGTCGGAGATCCTCTTCTTCATCATGAGGATCCACTTTGCGCTAGGCTCATCCAAGAGGGAAGCGTCTTGGAACATGATCCTTTGTTCCTCGGTAATTCTTGCAACATTGAGTTTCAGTTGCTCCATCGCATAGGCATCCGCCATCTTCTTTTGCTCCAATTGGACCTTCATCCAAGCCTCCTCCTTCACCAATTCCAACCTCGCCCTCTCAATGTCCATCCTCTCCTTGAGTCGGAGGTGATCAAACTCCATTATTCCCTTTCCAAAGTCAAGAAGGCGTCATACCTCTCGGCCTTCTTGTCCTCTCTTTCTTTCTCCAACTTGTGCATGGATTCATCCTTCTTTGAGAAGATGTCCTTCCATGCGGTGCACATCTTCGTGGCGGCGCCGTCTCGAGCCGCTCGATCCTTCTCCCACCTCCTCCCCATCATCATCCTCTTCCGGCCACTTCCGGTTTCGGACGGCCCATCTTCTTCATCAAGTCCAATTGGGATGGAAGAACATGATCCATCATTGGTCTTCTATTTCTTGGCCGGATTCTTGTGATCATCATATTGGGAGACCCACTTGGGCTTCCCGGTCAACTCTAGCCAACAATGTGCGAGGGTGAAGGGTTTCTTCTCCGTTTGATGGTACAAAGTGGCGGCCAAACTAGCCTAGCAAGCACAAAAGTAGAGCAATGACATCAATGAAATGTGATGAAATGAAGAGATGACAATGAACCAAGTAGAAGCAATAGCTTACATGGGAAGTCACGTTGACACCACTTTCATTCCGGTTCAACACTTGTGCATGAAAACCGCAATATTTGTTGACACTTTCATGGATCGAAGCCCACCTATGTTGGAGAGAGCCGGCATTGCGATCGGACACAATTGGGTGGGGTTGCACGTATTCCTTTTGATGATGGAAGTGGGCATGTATCTTCTCCCACAACCTTGTGCCCTTTTGCTCGGTTCCACATATAGCATCCATGCTTGTGGCTAACCAAGCTCGGCAAAGCAAAACATCTTCAAAAGAAGTGTACGAAGTGCCTCTTGGCGTGTACACCTTCTTGGCCTTCGCCTTGTTCCTTGCCGCAACCTCCGCCGTCGCAATCTCCGTCGGCTCGTCCTCACCCATTGTGTAAAAGGGAGGAAGTGTGGGTGCCGACGGATCCTGTGATGGCGGATCGACCCCATTTCGGATCAATTCCATCATACATTCATGCTTATCATCCTAAGCATGCTAAGAATTACACTATGGACCTAAAATTGACTGGGAACTATGTAATTCGGATAGAGATTCATACCGCAAAGTCAATTTGACTTCCGTCGAACAGGTTGTGGACGAGGTCGGTGGCGGTGACGCCGGAAGAAGCTCGCGTCCGCTGGAGCGGCAGAGACTCCCCCACCGCCTCCTCGTCCTGCGTCGGCGGAACCTGCGATGGGTACTCATCCGCGATGAGGTACGTCTCCTCTCGGTTCGTCGTTGAGGATGTCGACCTTCTTGCCGCCATGCCCACAGCCGAAACCGGCGCCTGCGTCGGGCGCCGGACCACGGCACGGGAGTGGTCAGCGCCGGCTCGTCGTCCTGCGTCTCCGCGTTGGCAATCCTATCCGCCTCCTCCAGCGCCGCCAGCGCCGCTTGCTCCTTCTTCTCCTTGCCCGCGAGCTCGCGTAGGCGCTGCTTGCGGCGCCGCGCCCGCCGCGCAACGGTCTCCGGCTTCAGCGCCGAGTCCGCCGCTTGCTCGACGGACTGGGAGGATGCGCCATGCTCGACCGAGTCGATGGCTCCTTCCGCCTCCATCCGGATTTGCAGGTGGACGCGGCGGGAGGAATGAAAATTACCGGCGGGAATTGGAGGTCGAGAAGGGGATAAGTGAAAGTGGCCGGCGCCGAAATTTGGGTTCAAATTTGGTGGAGCCGCCTTGACAGATCCGACGTGGCGGACGCGTCCGGGCGGTCCCAAACCCTCCCCACATATGGGCTGGCTTTGGGGGGAGCCGGACCGCCCAGACGTTTGTGGAGGCTTTGGGGCCGCTGTTGGGTGGCAGATTTCAGCCCAAACCGCGTCCGGGCTGTCTGCCCGGACGTTTAGGGAGGGTTTGGCAACCATGGTTGGAGATGCTCTGAGGGGCGAAAAGTACACTTTTTCCGAGATGGTAACAGTTGAAATGAAATGACCTCACTATTTAATCAGGGTCAAGGTTTCTTAGCGGGTTCTGAATCATAATTCACATCTAAGCAAGTTTGGGAATCATTCACGACAATATCTTGTTAGTACTTCAAAATCCAGATCATGAGAGGTTTCTTAGTGTAAAATTGTACTAAAATCTAGATCACGAGGGGGCTGGACAAGAAACACAAAAGTGAAGGGCAAAGAGTAAAGACAAAAGCCGGTTCACGAGGGAAGAAGAGAAAATAGTCCGAGGGCACATCGCACATGGCCACCACTGGATCTCAGCACACTTGCCCCAAAGTGAGGTAAAAAGGACAAATAGTCCGGCTGACCTGCCGAGCCACCAAGTTGCCATTTCACCATCACTCAACAAGAAAAAAATGGTCCTTGCCCCCAGATCTCCCTGAGACCAACTCCAGTTTAACGAAAAGGGTAGATTATAGAGTAGATGGAAAGCGACTGAACAGTACAGACAAGTAGAGATCTCTGAGAGTATAGAGCAGACCGCTTATCATGCCTCTGACTGCGTCCTGGCTTCATAAACTAATGACTAGTTGATGGCTTATTATAACAGAGTGCTAAATCGGTGGTGTCGTCAATCTCCAAATTAAACTCCAGCACTCGAATCAGAGTTACTCCGGGACCATATTTTTCTCACCAACATGCGATGCTTTGACTTGCTGCGATGTTTGTCCTGAGGAGCGAGAGATGTCCCGTGACACCCGTGAAGATTTACTATTTTTACCTGCTCTGAACTTTTAGTACTCGTAGTAACTTTTTAATGCCCTGTGGACACAGAACTGTGTTCGGTACCATTAACTGCATGGGAAGTACAGCTTCGGTGCTAGATTCTTGTAGTCTCTTTTACAACGGATCTAGGTTTGTCAGTTTTTGCCAAACTGAGAGGAAGCTGTAACTTTTCAGCTCATTTACTGCGAGCAGGAACCTCAGGGTCCTCTGCTTTTTTCTCTGAAGTTTGTACGCCCATTGCCATGGTTTCGAGCATGAAGTTTCAGTACGCACCGGCGAAGAATATCCCTAGTTAACCACTGATTAACGACTTCCCTACCTACCCTGATTCGCAAACTACACTACCGTAGGTAAACGGACCATCGGAGACACAAATTTTCAACTCTCTCGTTCCAACCGGAAAATTAATCCGTACTAAGAAAACCAAGTGGAACTAGAATTTTCAGGCCAAAGATGGTCGGAGCATCGGGCTTCACATAAGTCGTATATGCAGGTCGTCGCGCTGCATGTCTGAAAGATGAGAAGTCTCCAGGAATTTTACATGAAAGGAGAGTCCGTGAATTACGTGTTCTAAACAGTAAAATAGTGGTACTCTGTTAAGAATACTCCCAACAGCAAGGTGAGCCGTGAGCGGAAAGGTAGCAAGAGTGTCTTCCGGAGTTCCCGAGTCGTTCCCCACAATCCCAGGAGTGACACGAGCCTGTCCCCCACCGACAGCGCTCGATTTCAGCAGCGATTGGCGCATCGGTGGCGATCGTGGCTGCACCGTGAGACACTGAGACCACTAGGGAACCGACTTCTCAGCTCGCCCGTACTTTTTTTTAAGGGAAGCCCACGACTTTATTACGAAACAAACTGGGCAGAGTCACCCATTACACCAAAGCGCAGTCAGGCACCTGATACTCCCAATTACTCATGGGTGTTTACAAATAACTTAGTACCAGCTTGCGCAAGACTATGAGCAGCAGTATTTGCAGCTCTTTTACTAAACCTGATTGAGCACCAGGAGAACCATGTCCTGCTCTGAAACTTCAGACCTTCAATGACATTTGCCTCGCTTGAGATATCAGCATTCCTATTATTCAGTGCCATAGCCAACAACTGAGCATCAGTCTCAAATTCAGCGCTAATCACACCCAACTCCGCAGAAAGATTAAAGACCTCCTCCATAGCTCGCAGCTCCGCAGTGAAAGCATCATGGACTGTAGTAGAACATCCTGTTCGGGCAGCCACCACTTCACCGTCAGAAGTTCTAGCCACAACTCCCCAGCCTCCTTTTGCTTGATCGATAGTATAGGATCCATCAACAATGAATTTTATGACACCATCAGGTGGAGGCCCCTACTTTTGAGCCTGATGTTGATGCGCGTACAAGGAGTCACGTTGTGTCGACACCTCGCACGGGTGCTCGCCTCTCGGGCCGTCAAGTAAAGGCCGTTGCCCCCAGCCCACGAAGAAATTGATGGCCTATTGTTTATAGCCCATTGGCCATTTTGTCCACTGATAACAAGTCCTATATATCGGCCGAATCCTTCAAATCACCCTACGGCGACGCAAAACGCGCGCGTCCCCTGAAGGGGACGTGGGATTGCGACGCTGTTGGGCCGGCCCGCTTAGGCATTTTTTCTTCATCTCTGTTTCTTTTTCTTTTTCTGTTTTCGTTTTTTTTTCCTGTTTTTCTTTTTCTTTTTTGATTTCTTTTTATTTTCTTTTAACGTTTTATTTTTTTGTTTTGTTCTATTTTCTATTTTATTTTATTTTTATTATTGAACGATTTTCATTTCTTTCTTTTTTCGTTTTCATCTCTGTTTTTGTTTTCTTTTCTGTTTTCATTTACTTTTTTTATTTTTATTTTAGTTATTTTAATTTTACTTTTCCTATTTCTTCTCTTTTCTCCTTTTTTACTTTTTATTTTCTATTTTTCTATTTTTGTTTTTTTCTTTTATCTTTTTTTAGTTTGTCCTGTTTCTTTTCTTTTCTCTTTTATTTTCGCTTTTTATGATGAACAAAATTTCAAACTTAAAAAATGCCTAGAATAGAAATATTTTAAGATTTTTAAAATTGTTCATATATGCAACTTGTTCAGATTTAAAATTTGTTCATATTCGAAATTGTTAAATTCAAAATTTGTTCATTTTGTTTACCGACCTTTTATGTTCACTTATCAAAATTGTTTAAAAATAGTTTTTGTTTTCACCGGCTTTTTTCTGTTCACTTTTCAAAAACGTTCAAAATTATTTTCCGTTCACCCCATTTATGTTCATTTTTTGTTCAAAATAATTTTTGGTCACTTTTAAAATCGTTCAAAAATAGTTTTCGTTCCACCTATTTTTCTGTTCATTTTTAAAATCGTTTAAAAGTAGTTTCCGTTCAACCCATTTATGTTCATTTTTTAAAATTGTTCAAAATAGTTTTCCTTTACTATCCTTTTCTGTTCAATTTTAAAATCATTCCAAAATAGTTTTCGTTCAAAATAGTTTTTGTTCACTTTTAAAATCGTTCAAAATAATTTTCGTTCACTTTTAAAATAGTTTTCGTTCCACCGCTTTTTCTGTTAACTTTTAAAATCGTTCAAAAATAGTTTCCGTTCACCCCATTTCTATTTATTTTTTAAAATCGTTCAAAAATAGTTTCTGTTTTACTAGCCTTTTCTGTTCAATTTTAAAATCGTTCAAAAATAATTTTTGTATAAAATAATTTTTTTCACTTTTAAAATCATTTAAAATAATTTTCGTTCAAAATAATTTTCTTCCACTTTTAAAATCGTTCAAAAATAACTTTCGTTCGTAAACATTTTTCTGTTCACGTTTTGAATCTGTTCAAAAATTATTTTTGTTCACCGACCTTTTTCTGTTCACTTTTTAAAATCGTTGAAAAATAATTTTTGTTCACTTTTAAAATCGTTCAAAAATAACTTTCATTCGTAGACATTTTTTTCACTTTTTAAATCTGTTCAAAAATAATTTTTGTTCACCGACCTTTTTCTGTTCACTTTTTAAAGTCGTTCAGAAATAATTTTCTTTTCACTTTTAAAATTATTTAAAAAATAACTTTAGTTCATAATTCTCATAATTATTCTTGTTCACCGACCTTTTTCGGTTCACTTTTTAAAATCGTTAAAAAATATTTTTTTTTACTTTTGGGAGAATTATTTTCATAATTTTTATCTAACGTGTATTGAACTGTACATCTCAGAACGTACCTAAAATATACTGGCGCTGCTCAAGCTAGCTAGTTAGGTTTCGAGTGATCGTGGGAGCTAGCGAGCTAGCTAGTTCAACATATCCTGATCAATCAGCTAGCTCAACGTATCCTGATCGATTCGCATGGATGCATCCAGCGAACGTACGAAACAGTGGAACCTACCGTGCGAAGGCCGGCCCATTAAGAATTTTAGTGGGCGACACGGGCAGGAGCTGTCGCTGTAAAGCGATGTACAGGAGCTCCCTATATATTGCCAATTAGCGTGCGCCGCCTGAAAGACCTCCTTCGCGAAGCGTTATTGGGCCGACCCATGACGTTCAGCTGAAGCTTGAGTGCGTGAGGGAGAAACCGGCTTGGACGCCGCAGGGTCTCCCTTCTTCTTCGGCGGCATGCTTGACGAAGAACTTGCCGATGAACTTGATGAAGATGAAACCAGCGCTTGCGCCCCCTACCTGGCGCGCCAGATGTCGTGTCTCGATGCACGGACACCGGGAGTATAGGATACCCCTTTTAGGTTCGGCACGGGGCGCTAAGGAGGCTGAGAATCGTCTTCTCGGGTGGAGTCTAGATCAAGCTCTCCTCTCCACGATCAAAGCATGCAACCAAAGGGACACAAGGAGCTACCCAGGTTCAGGCCGCCCGGAGGCTAAAAGCCCTACTCCTGCATGTCTGGATTGATGGGTTCTTCATAGTGTAGCTTACAATGGAACCTCCCTGATGGGGTACCCGGAAGGGTTTTGGCTGGAGGTAGAAGAAGGACAGATCCTGACCCGGAGGAGATCACCTTCCCCTCTAGCTCCGCAGCCCTAGTCTAGTCTTGCTCTGGTTGAACTTATGCCTTGGTTCGACCTTGTGTTCGTCCTCCTCCTTTCCTCCGTGCCTTGGTCCTCCTTTTATAGGCTAAGGGGTTGCCACAGGGTCACGTGAGGGGCATGAGGGACCTTCGGGGTGAAGGACCCTCCTCATCTAGTTTAGGAGGAGACGTGGCCTCTCCTCAGCCTAGCGTCTCCTGTGGGTTAGGTGGGAGCGTCCGCCTTGGGGTGGACAGGAGCTGACACCACCACGGGATGTGCTTCCCGCCCGCACTGCTTTCGCCTTGCTTCCCAAGTCTTCTGCGGTGAGGTGGAGATTATCCACAGGGATGTGGGGAAGTACCCGAGAGGGAGCCTGGCATCCTGCCGGGAACTCGGGCTCTCGGGTCCTTCCTCTTCTTGCTTGGTTCGGGGACCCGGACAGGTCCCAGGACCGGAGCCCTTTGTCGACATAGGCCTTGTGTGTCTGACGTGAACCCGCCAGCTTGACTTGAGTCTTGGTCTTGTCCATCTTCATCTTGGGCCCACATGGGGTGGACCCACTTTGGCAGCACTAGGGGAACCCCATGTTCCACTGCTGCGACAGTAGCCCCCGGGCATGGTCCCGGCGGCTCTTGCTCCAGCTGCCGGGGCCATGGCCTAAAGATAGGTCAAAGTGGGTCCCGGGCACCTGGTCTTCCTTGCTCTGCTTCATTGATGGCCTTGAAGGTCTTGGAGTTACTCCGCTTGGGGGAGTAACTGCGATGGCCCCCTCGATTCCCATAACGGAAGAACCGAGGAGACGCCTGACAGAGGTGCCGCGGCTATAAAAGCGAGGCGCGCCCCTGGTGCTTCGTTCATCTTCTTCCTCAGTCCAACTCCAGGCCTCCCCACAAGCTGCCAGCGCCAATGGCGAGAGCGAGGAGAGGAGTTGGGCGCCCTCGTTCTTCTTCAGCTGCTGCGGAGAGTGGCCCCTCCACTCGTGGTCGAGCTGTTCCGCGAGGTCGTGGGATTCGCGGTCGCGGCGGCCGTGGAGGCCGCGGCACCGCTGCTCCCCTCCTAGGAGCATGGTTCATACCAGCTTCGCGCGTTCGAGTTCATCGTGGATCTGAACCACAGGCTTCGCAGCCGGCTTCTCCTGCCGGATTCCTTCGCGATGGCGACGGAGGACATCGGACCCTCCGGCTTCTGGCTGCAAGTGGAAGGCTGCCCCAATGGCCCCTCCTGGGCCATGGCGGAGCGCACCACTGAAGGCGCCATGCTTCTGGGTCCGGGGTGGAAGTCGTTCTCCCGTGCCCGCCGCCTGTCCCGGGGGCAATGCTTGGCGTTCCGGTACGACGGAGATGCGACGCTCTCCGTGAAGATCTTCGGTGTCGATGGCGGACGTGTGGAGTGCTGCATGGAGAGCAGCAGCGGCAGTTCGAGCTCCTACGACGAGGATGAAGATGAGGAAAACTCATCTGACATCAAGGTCGAGGGGAGCTCGTCTTCCTGAAGGCGAGGAGCTTCGGACGGGCGCCATGGAGATCTCGTTGACCTCCTCCCCGGCGGCCTTGACGACGTACTTCTGGAAGTAGCCTTCCATTGTACGGCGGTGCTCCTTGCTCGATGGGAGCCAACCTTTTTGTTGTAAAAAAGATCGTCCCCTTGTAGTCCTTGTAAATGAAGAAGATCTTGTTTCCTCCTTGTCTCCGTGTCGCCCGTGTGAATGAGAACGAGTTTTTTGCAAAACGCGCTCCCATTACTGCAGCAGCCGTAGCGCCAAGGGGTAGGTGGAGCGTGGGAGGCCTATAAAAGACCCTCCAGACTCCAACCCCTTGACACATCTTCTCGCCTTGCTCCGCTCCTCTTCCCTTGCCTCTCCACGCCCCGCAGAACAATGTCTGGCGAAGCAGAGATGGCCTTGTCCGATGTGTCGACGGCGGAGTCCGTCTTCCGAGGAGCGGCAGAGGCACCCAGCGAAGCTGGAGCCCGAGCCACTGATGGCGAGGTTGCGTCCCGTTCTTCTGCTGCCCAGAATGTCGCTCGCCTGGCGGCTGTCTCCGGTCCTGTTGCCCAAGAAGAGGCAAGGATTAGGGCAGTGAGGAGGGCGCACCTGTGGTCCATCCTGAAGGAAAGGACTGCCGGTATTCCGGAGCTGTCCTTGGTTGTGGCTGAGCTCGAGGCCATCGAACAGGTTCACTGTTTGCTCTTCTCTGTTTTTCCGCCTTTTTTCTTGGATGACTCGATCTTGACCTGGACTGCTTTTTGTAGGCCGAGAGTCAGTCCGTAGGCGAACTGGCGGACGGAATCTTCCGTCTCTTTGGCCCTGGAGCGCCCTGGTCGGCAGAAGGGGGTCGAGCTCTTCGACGCGCCTGACAAGATCCTGCACGCGTGTTATCTTTCATCCAGGCGTCCCCGGAAGAAAAGAGTGCACCCGGCAGGCAATAAAACAGAAGACAGATCTGCAGCCAGGAGCTCTGAGCTGGCCTTAGTAGCATAGGCTAGATATGTATCCAGGGAAAAGCTTCGACTGAATGTAACTCAGAATTGTAAATTCAGAATGTAAGTTCAGATGAATGCAATAGGGCTCAACTCCCGGGGTCATTTCCCAAACCTCCCCTTGCACTAACGCGCCGTCAAGTTTTCAGAGGAGATCTCTTAGGTGACAAGTACTCTAACCGCCTGTACCGGTAGCAGTACCCCTAAGAGCACTATGCCTTCCGGGAGTCCACTCCACAGCCACGGGTACTAGGCCAGAAGGGAAATCTGACCGTTCCGGGGAGGACGCATTACCCCCGCAAAGGTTCTCATCAACTGTCAAGCATGCGCAGGTTGGTGGTATATTGACTCCGAGCGAGATATTATGCCTAGAATGCAAGATGCACATGCAAAGACTTAGCTGATTTTTGCCGTGCTCTTGATCTGCTCTGTCCTTCCCGGGTACCCAGCTCCTGAGCCGCTCTTCAGCATCCATTCCTGTCCCGGGAGAGGCGCTACACATAACACACTTTCAGTAGGAAAAGAATGGACCCTCCCTTACATGTCGTGAAAGTGTTTCATCCGGAGCAACCCGCAAGCAAAGTTGAATGTGCATTTCTGTGTTTATGTTCTTTAAAACACAGCACTGCCCGTTCCACTTCTTACCGCGGCAGTACGGCACGATCAGGTGGCAGCGCCTACTGATAGGCTACTCGCGCTCGACCTGTCAGCCACCGGCACCATGTCAGCCCCCTGCTTGGGGGTTGTTACGGATAACACACTTCACGACAACAAGAGAGGCTCACGGAATTGAAAAACTTATCTTTTATTCCTTGGCGACGATTCTTACACCCTTATACAGAACACTAGCCCCTTGGGCGTGCTTAGTTGACTCGAACTATCTGCGATTCATGTTCGTATTCAGGGGTAGAATTTCGGAGATTCTCGATGTTCCAGGCGTTGCCCTCCGGCCTGCCTTTCTCGTCCTCCAGATAAACAGCTCCGGGTCTCAGGGTATGCATCACCCGATAAGGTCCTTCCCACTTGGACGACAACTTGTTCATGTTATCAAGTTTCTGCTTCTTGCGGAGAACCAGGTCTCCGGGTTCCAGTACCCGTGAACGGATATGGCGATCATGATAGCGGCGGAGCCCTTGGTATCGAGCAGATCGTAAAGAAGCTCGACACCGCACCTCTTCCAGGAAGTTGATGTCATCAATCCTCCTCTCAGCTTGTGCGTCTTCATCATAGGCAAGTACCCGGGGGATCCATGCCTGAGCTCTGTTGGCAAGACGGCTTGCTCCATAGACAAGGAAGAATGGTGTTTCTTGAGTGGCTCTGCTTGGTGTGGTTCTTGCCCTTGTCTTCTAACTTGTCAAAGGCCTTGGTCTTCAAACCCTTTAGGACCTCCGCATTGGCTCGCTCCACTTGCCCATTGCACCTTGGGTAGGACACCGAGGCAAAACACACCTTGATTCCCAGCTCTTCACAGAAGTTGAGGAAGGATCGGCTTGTGAACTGAGAGCCATTGTCCGTTATGATTCTGTTGGGTACTCCGAAGCGGTACACGATCCCTTCAATGAACTTGATGGCTGCTTGAGCTGTCTGTCTTGGTACTGGCATCACTTCCACCCACTTTGTGAACTTGTCGATGGCCACGAAAAGGTATTCATGGCCCCCGACAGACTTCGGTATCTTCCCCACGATGTCCAGCCCCCAGACCGCGAACGGCCAGGAGATTGGAATTGGCTGCAGAGCTTGCGCCGGCTGATGTATGTTCTTCGCATAGTACTGGCAGGCTTCACAGGTCTTGACTAGCTGCTCGCATCACTGAGGACTGTTGGCCAGTAGAACCCGTGACGAAAAACTTTACCCGCCAGTGATCTTGATGCCACATGACTTGAACATGTGCCCTCGTGGATGTCCGTAGCAGTACTTGGCCTTGTTCTTGAGGGATGCAGCGGAGCTTGACTCCGTTGTCCCGTCGCCGGTAGAGCTCGCCGTCGATCATGACGTAGAGCTTGGCTTGACGAGCCACCCGCTCGGCGTCGTGATCATCCTCCGGGAGGGCGTGCTCCATGATGTACTTGACGATGTCCCGGGCCCAGGGTGGGTGGGTTCCTTCCACCGGTAGCACCATCCGACGGAAAGAAAGCATAGCTTCCTCCGCCAGAGGGGCTGCCGGGTCTTGAGCTTCTGGGCTGGCTACCCGTGTTGTCGAGGTAGAAGGGTCCAGCCCCCGGCAGATCTTGCCGCGAGCCTCTCGGGTGGATCGAAGGTCGCCTGAGGACCTCGATGTAGATCCCGGGAGGCACTGGTTCTTGCTTGGACGCCACTGCGATAGCTCATCCGCGGCCGTGTTTTCTCCCGTGGGGTACACAGCCCGGAAGTTGTCGAAGCGCCGCTGCAGCTTCCAGACCTCTTCAACGTATGGTGCCATCTGAGGGCACGCGTACTCCTTGTTCACTTGTTTGATGACTAACTGAGAGTCACCCTTGACGACGATCTTGTTGATGCCGAGGCCGATGGCAGCACGAAGTCCTGCGAGCAGGCCCTCGTACTCCGCCGTGTTGTTGGAGATGTTCCCTTGGTAGTGCATCTGGACGACGTACTTCAGCCGGTCCCCGGTTGGTGAGGTTAGGACAACCCCAGCACCTCCTTTCCCCTTGGTGTAGGAGCCGTCGAAGTGCATGGTCCAGGCGCTAGGATCTTCCTTCCCGGGGAGGCAGGTTTCCTCTTCCGGGTCGTCGAACGCCGTCTCGGTCCACTCGGCCGTGAATCCGCCAGCGCCTGACTCTTGATGTTGTCCGTGTGCTCGAACTTGAGACCGAAACCTTGAAGCTCCATGGCCCACCATGATATGCGACCAGTGGCAAGTGGGTTCTCCAGGGGGCTTCTTAGGTTGTACTTGGACACCACCGTGATGGGATGGCTTTGGAAGTACGGCCTCATCTTGCGGGAGGCAATGAGGATTGCCAGCAGCAGCTTCTGCATCATGGGGTACCGCCCCGGGCGTCGCGCAGCACTGCGCTGACGAAGTAGACCGGGTGCTGCACCTTGCGGGTCGCCGAGTCCTGAGAGGGCTCGGCTTCCTCCACGTCGATGTCTTGGGGTGGGGACGATGTAGCCCCCGGCGAAGTCTCGTCGGAGGGAGATTCTCCATTCCCGACGGGCTCCGCCCGTCTGTGTAAGGTTGCAGTGACGTCAGGATCGCGAGACCCCTGGTCCCGGCAGCCTTTTCTTGCGGTTGTCCCGGAGAGAGTTCCGGGTCGCTTGCCCTTGATCTTGCTTGACTTCTTCGGAGGAGCGTCACGCTCTACCACAAGCACAGCGCTGATCACCTGGTTGGTGGCAGCAATGTACAGTAGTAGGGGCTCCTTTCTTCTGGTGCCACGAGGATTGGTGGCGAGGCGAGGTAGCGCTTGAGGGACTGCAGGGCTTCCTCGGCCTCGGAGGTCCACTCCACGGGGCCTGACTTCTTGAGCAGCCTGAAGAACGGTAAGGCCCGCTCCCCAAGCCTTGAGATGAAGCGCCCGAGTGCAGTGATGCACCCTTGAGGCGCTGTATCCTTGACCGCCGGGGCGCCTCCATGCGCTCGATTGCCTTGATTTTGTCCGGATTCGCCTCGATCCCTCGGTGAGAGACCAGGAAACCCAGCAGCTTGCCGGAGGGGACCCCGAACACGCACTTGTCGGGGTTGAGCTTGAAGTTGACCGGCGGAGGTTCTCGAAGGTCTCGTGTAGGTCTTGGATGAGGGAGTCCTTGTACCGGGTCTTGACCACGATGTCGTCGATGTACGCTTCAACGTTGCGGCCCAGCTGAGGCCCAAGGCATGCTTGCATTGCGCGCTGGAAGGTAGCGCCGGTTTCCGGAGGCCAAAAGGCATCCGGTGTAGCAGTAGCAGCCCTTGGGAGTGATGAAGGCCGTTTCTCTTGGTCTCGACATCATGATCTGGTGGTACCCGGAGAAGGCGTCCAAGAAACACAGCAGCTCACACCGGCCGTGGATCCACGATCATGTCGATCCGCGGCAGGGGGAAGGGTCCTTGGGACAGGCCTTATTCAGGTCTGTGAAGTCGATGCAGAGTCTCCACTTGAAGGTCATGGGTTTGGTACCACCACGGGGTTGCCACCCAGTTGGATGGGGAACCGACGGATGACACCAGCTTCTATCCCGAACGGAGAACCTGCTTCACGGGGCGAGCCCCCGGATTGACCGCCAGTTTGTGCTCGATCACCTCCCTTGGAACGCCGGGTAAACCTGACGCCTCCCACGCGAAGACGTCAGAGTTTTCCCGAAGGAAGGCGACGAGCGCGCTTTCCTATTTGTCGGTGAGGCGGGCGCCGATGGTGATGGAGCGAACTCCGTCGCTGGTTAGCGCCACCTTCTTGGTCAGCTGCGGATCGCCATGGAATGGCGCCTTCTTGGGGGGAGTAGATGTGGAGCCCCCAGGGTGCCCTTCGCCCCCGGGGAGAGCCCCATCATCATCCTCCTGTACACCTTGAGGGACATCCGCCATGATTGCCACCGTCTGGTTCAGCTGGTGAACGCAGTAGATAGCATCGTCGATGTCGGCCTTGACCTTGATCACCCCACGGCGCCGGAATCTTCAGCATGTTGTAGGCGAAGTGGGAGACGGCCATGAACTTGGCCAGAGCAGGTCTGCCAAGTATGCCGTTGTACGGTAGCGGAGTGTCGGCGATGTCGAAGACGATTTCCTCGGTGCGGAAGTTCTTGGAGTCGCCGAAGGTGACCGGAAGGGTGATCTTCCCGAGGGGTCGAGTAACACTTCCGTTCACGCCTTGGAACACCCCGGTGTCTTGCAGGCGAGACAGGGGAATTTGAAGGATAGCCAGGACCTTCGCCGTCAGCAAGTTGAGGCTGGAGCCTCCGTCGACCAGCATCTTGGTGACCTTGTAGTTGTGGATGACGGGCGACACGATCAGCGGCAGGGTCCCGACCCCGGCAGTGTTGCAGGGTGGTCTTCTGGGTCGAAGGTGATGACTTGACTAGACCAGTCCAGGGGCTTGGACGGAGCAGAAGCAACCGCGTTCAGCTCCCGGACAAGTCTCTTGCAGGCGCCGTTGGAGGGAGGCAGAGAAGACCCTCCGTGGATGCACCCGACAACTCCAGTGACTTCTTGATACTTGCCGCCGTTGCCTCCTTGGGGAGCCGGAGCTTCCCCGTTGCCGCCGTGGGCGGCTCCGGAGTGTTGTACCCGCGACCACCTTGACCGCCGCGTCCTCCTCCACGGCCCCGCGGCCACCGCCTCGGTTCCATCCACGGCCGCCTCCGCCTTGGCGACCCGTGGGACAGTCACGAGCGATGTGCCCGGCAGTGCCGCAGTTGTAGCAACCGTCTTGACTGACCCCATCAGCTCGCGTTGCTCCCGGATGGCGAGGTTCTTGAGCATGCGGCAGTCCTTGAGCAAGTGGTTGCCTTCTGGATGGATGTGGCACCAGGGATCACCTTCACCTTCTTCCTCGGAAGTCGCGGGCTTGGTCTTCTTCGGAAGAGGCTCGGTGACGAAGATCCGCTTGTCGGGTCCAGGGTCCCGCTTCTTGTTCTTGGCTGGAGCGACCTTGTCCTCGGGTTCATCCTCCCGGGGAACTTGGCTCCTTCTTCAGCTCGAGCGCACCGATCTGCAAGCTCCCAGAGCTTACGAGCAGACTCGACGCGATGGATGCTCAGCTTCTCGCGCATCTTGGGGTTGCGGACGTTGGCGTGGAAGGACTGGATCACCAACTCCTCCTTGATGCACGGGATGGTGTTCATCTTCTGGGTGAAGCGCTGGATGAACTTGCGGAGAGTTTCACCCGGCAGCTGCTTGAAGTCGTGGAGATCACTGGGAGCCCCCGGGCGCTCGTACCCGCCTTGGAAAGCCCCCAGAAACTGCTCCTTCAGTGCCCGCCAGGAACGGATGGAGCACTTGGGAAGGTTGAGAAGCCAAGTCTGGGCGTCTCCCTTCAGGGCCAATGGGAACCAGTTGGCCATCATGACCTCGTCGGCCCCGGCAACCATCGCAGCAAGAGAGTAGATCTGCAGAAAGTCCCGGGGGTTCGTGGTGCCGTCGTAGCGGAGAACGTCGATCTTGAATTTCTTGGGCCAGTTGAAGTGGCGGAACTGGGGCGAGGGCGAGGCAGCCTTCGGCGAGGTCGATGCCCCGATCTTCCCGGCGGTGACGTTCTCGGCGACGCTCGATGCGGGTGCGCATATCCTCGTTCTGACGGCTGTTGAGCTCGTCACGAAGATCTGGGTTGCGCGAGGTAGACGACCCGATGGAGATGGCCTCGCCGTGATCGCGGTTTAGCCGATCAGCCATCGGTGGCGCGGTGCGAGGAGGCGCCGTCTTGGCTTGACGTTCACCACGAGGCTGGCCTCGCGGATCACGTGTCTTGTCTTGTGCTGCTCCTGGACCTTGAGTGGGTTCGACCACGGACCACCATCGGCGAAGTCGAGGAGCCTCTCGACGCGAGTCCTCCATTCTTGGTAGACCTTGGGATCGCCGCTGCTTGGAGGGAACTGCATCAGGGCCTTGGCAGCGACTAGAGCATCATGGCGAGCTTGCGCGTCCGAAGGCGAGTGCGCGGAGGTCTTGCTCTTGGATGCTCGTGGATCCCCGCTGGGGCGAACGCCGTGGTTCCCTCCTCCAGCGGTGGGCTCCTTGCCAGCGCCGTTGCAGACGCTCTTCTCCCCGAGCGAGGAGGAGGCATGGTGGTGCCCTTTGGAGCCGCGCTCCGCCAGGGCCGTTGTCCTTGTCGCGACCGTCCACTTCGTCCGGCGCCACCCTCTCCATGGGAGGCGGGGACGGAGAGACGCTCCGCCGTGCGCCAGCAGCACGACGTTCAGCTGAAGCTTGAGTGCGTGAGGGAGAGACCGGCTTGGACGCCGCAGGTCTCCCTTCTTCTTTGGAGGCATGCTTGACGAAGAACTTGCCGATGAACTTGATGAAGATGAAACCAGCTTGCGCCCCCTACCTGGCGCGCCAGATGTCGTGTCTCGTTGCACGGACACCGGGAGTATAGGATACCCCCTTTTAGGTTCGGCACGGGGCGCGAAGGAGGCTGAGAATCGTCTTCTTGGGCGGAGTCTAGATCAAGCTCTCCTCTCCACGATCAAAGCATGCAACCAAAGGGACACAAGGAGCTACCCAGGTTCAGGCCGCCCGGAGGCTAAAAGCCCTACTCCTGCATGTCTGGATTGATGGGTTCTTCATAGTGTGGCTTACAATGGAACCTCCCGGATGGGGTACCCGGAAGGGTTTTGGCTGGAGGTAGAAGAAGGACAGATCCTGACCGGAGGAGATCACCTTCCCTCTACCTTCGCAGCCCTAGTCTAGTCTTGCTCTGGTTACTTGTGCCTTGGTTACCTTTGTTCGTCTCCCCTCCTCCGTGCCTTGGTCCTCCTTTTATAGGCTAAGGGGTTGCCACAGGGTCACGTGAGGGGCATGAGGGACCTTCGGGGTGAAGGACCCTCCTCATCTAGTTTAGGAGGAGACGTGGCCTCTCCTCAGCCTAGCGTCTCCTTTGGGTTAGGTGGGAGCGTCCGCCTTGGGGTGGACAGGAGCTGACACCACCACGGGACGTGCTTCCCGCCCGCGCTCTTCGCCTTGCTTCCCAAGTCTTCGCGGTGAGGTGGAGTGCTTATCCACAGGACGTGGGGAAGTACCCGAGAGGGAGCCTGGCCTCCTGCCGGGAACTCGGGCTCTCGGGTCCTTCCTGGCCTTCTTGCTTGGTTCGGGGACCCGGAAGGTCCCCAGGACCGGAGCCCTTTGTCGACATAGGCCTTGTGTGTCTTGACGGTGAACCCGCCAGCTTGACTTGAGTCTTGGTCTTGTCCATCTTCATCTTGGGCCCACAGGGGTGGACCCACTTTGGCAGCACTAGGGGAACCCATGTTCCACTGCTGCGACATGTAGAATTTTTGAATGTGACCAAATTTGATTTTTTTAAATCTGCACGTT